>JAUZND010022429.1:0-25057 GCA_034780555.1 Coelogynopora nodosa | reverse complement strand
TATAAATAAAACTACGGATAATCTTTGAAAACTATGAGCAAACTACGGAATTTAAAAATTTGGTGTGAACAGGTCTGAATACTGTAGTATGGAAGGAGTGTTTCTGGTCCAAGGATTGTTGCTGTTCAAAGCGTTTCCTATTGGTCAAATCAGATTTATGTTATATTATTTTGCAACAATTTGAGTAATCAACTTTTTGCACTGACAGTGTATGTATATATTTTACAAACACACTTAAATTTGTCCATTTAAATAATTTCAGACGATGGTCGTTGCAAGTTCCCAACAGTCGTTGAGGGGAAAATCAGTATTGAATTCTTAACAACCACCACGAAGGCTACCAAAGTGACTCCACGTGTAGCGCAAGTCACTAAACCTTCTTTGCCAGATAGTCTGAAAGGCAGAAATTCTTGTGTTCAGAGAATGTCTCCACTTCACTCACATTTCGTCATTCCATTTGGAGTATTCATATTCACATTTTATCCCTTACTTGTTAATTCATAATCATAGTAAACACAGACACCGACATTTTATTAATTCACACCTGTTTTTGATATTTTCAGAAAAGTTATTGTTTTATATTAATATATCGCAGCTATGCAACTTTGCCATATGGATGGATATACCTGCTAAAAATGTGCACATTTATTTTTATTCTCATCTACTTTAGGTATGGTTTATAAAAGTTATTTCATAAATCTTTATTAATTGTTGTTTGATCTTTGACAATTTCCCCGTGTGTATTCTGATTTTACTAATGTTAATCATGCAAAGTCTATTACCAACATTTAATATATTTTATTGTTTAAATATAAAAATTACGGACAGTATTTTCAGGTGCATTTCAAAATATATTGCCACATGAATCTGTTGTATGTCAATATATATATATATATATCATGATGTAAAAAGTCTAATGAGCTTTATTACAAATTGGTGTCCTTTCAATAAACAAAAATTCATCCCTCTTGCTAATTGTTGGCTGAGTGATACATCAGATTACCACTCCGTTTATTCTTGATATATACTAAATATTTTTCAATAACTTTTGGAAAGTATATTTTCTTTCTCTGGCTATTAATTATATTACATAATTGTTACCGTATGTCATCATATTCGTTTAAAACAGTATTTTTTAATATATAGTTTTTTATTCTTCTGTCAATTAAAATTATTCAATTAAAAGCTATATTGATAATTTCTATATTTTCGAAATATGAATAAACTTGTTGTTTTTTGTTAGTAATAAGCGTATTTTCAAATTCACTCATAATAAATGTAATCTATTAAATACTAGTATAACTGGTCCTTACTCAATGCATAAGTAACGTTGCAATGTGTATATCTACTCATCATTCATCTAGTCAAATTTAAATAACTAGCCGCAAAACCGCATACTTTTATTCACATCAAAAGTCAAAAATAGGGACATTTTATAACTACTATCCAAGAAGTTCTAAATCAGGAATTTGAAATTAAGCTTACTACTTGCTAAGTAATATATTTGGATAAACTTGATGCATAAGACTTGATGCAAGTCTAATCCTTCTAACATCATGTACACTTACACATATTGTGCGTGTCATGTGTATTTCACTCACGTATGTTATTTTCTTGAACCATACAGAAGAAACCATTCAACTTGTACACTTCTTTTTGTGACCAATACCTTTTTTATTTCCATCCAAAGATTTGACGACCATATTATATTGTAATGTTTTGTTAGGATAGCAATATTATAGAGTATTGGCTTCACTCTGATATCATATTCTCTAATCTTGGAACGTAATGTATAAAATCTGTATATAGAGTTCTACACTCATACCTACAAGTTATCATGCCATTTTGAAATTATTCCAAGCTTTTGTTTATATATACACAGTAATTTCGCGATATTGTTACAATATATAGATATATATATTATATTTCTGTGTTGTGTTGTACCTTGTGGAGACCCGTGGTTATATAGATAAGTATTGTCAACATTAATTAAGAGCAACTGTGAAACGATGTAATAGTTTATTCGAATGTTCTTAGTTTGGTTTCGGCCGAATAGTGGGCAGTATTACACATCTACAACTAATAAAATATTACTTTATTCAAATATTAACAATAATTTCCTTCGTAAACTCTATGATTGATTTAAGAATGTTAATATTATTTGTATTTATTCTAGCGGATATTATTATACATGTACCTAATTCAACACTGTTTGAGTTTAACTATCTACTGTATCATTATTGATATCAACTATTTAGAAGAGAAGTAGAATAATTAATTTTGATTCAATCAAAGAATACAGATACCCTACTAGATATTAGCTAATATGCATGACGTCATTTTTAGTTAAATGCTGTCAGTATTACATTCCTAATGAAATATATATCCATGAAATTTTTTACATC
This sequence comes from Coelogynopora nodosa, assembly GCA_034780555.1. Lineage (NCBI taxonomy): Eukaryota > Metazoa > Platyhelminthes > Proseriata > Coelogynoporidae > Coelogynopora > Coelogynopora nodosa. The sequence goes on along the minus strand of JAUZND010022429.1, from coordinate 22,652 downwards.
ATTGAAGTCATTGCGAAGGGTAAAATCCATATAATATATTTGTTACTTTTTAATTGATAGTTACAAGTGGCATAATATATAAATGAATATGAAAAAATCGCGCTACTTCCCAAATCATGATATTTCGCCGTAAAGAAATTATGCACCAATCAACTTTATATTATTATTATGTAAATTAATTTGACAAAAGCATTGCAAATATTTATATTTACAATAAATTATATTTATAATAAACAACATTAAAAGTCACTATTCAAATTAATTTATCAAGTTTATGAGGCTCTTTATTATGTTATTAAAATGAGTGGGAAAATCAAAATGTTTTTATATGTCCGTAAAAAATGAAAAATCCTATTGAAACGTCTATAATATTTGAGTAACTTTGACCTTGAAATATTTAATACATAGTAAACTCTGAAGTACATACTTTTTTAATGTTTCAATTTTCTTGGGAGCTCGATTATGGGGGTATGTTTTGAAAACATTTGCTTATTCTGTGCCGTAAATAATTATAATTTTGTATATTAGTTGATAATCATAATTTACAGCAAATATGTGGTTAATTCAATTCCTAAGTTAACGTTTTTATATCCGAGTTACTTTATTCTAGTGAGTGGCGGAATTTTGAAATGAAAATATAAGATTAACGAAAAAACTTGATTTTCCATAATTAATTGAACAGCTAACTACTGCATTGTTATAGTATAAGAATTAAGATGAGGTGCCTTCCTCCGTGAGCTTGCTATGCACTCCTCAGTAGATTAGCTACCTGCCGAATATCGGGAAATTATGCGAGGGGACTAATATGTATATCATATTGGCAATGTATTGACAATGCTGCGTGCGCTTCATGAATAACTGTACAGAATTATATATTTAGAAATATAGTCAATTGCATTTGTTTCTAACATGAGAAATATTACTTTACATCGTTATTGTTCAGGGGGTTGCCGAAATATTATTTTATTAAAAAATTGTGCACCTCAACCCTCTGCATATGCTTACCTTTTCCATGTATTAATCACTATTTTAACTAATTATAATATCAAAAAGGCCACACTTTACAGATTCACAATTGGGGCGCTGCAGACATGGCGTAATATGGTATAGCTTAGCCACTGAAATTATATAAAAAAATTAAATAAAAATCAGGAGTATTTTTCACTTTTACAAAACAAGGATTTGAGAAACTTTATACATAGTATTTTTAATTTTTATTTACCAGTGCAAGAGATCTATTGTAATTTATTTATAACTTTGTTTCTTTTTTATTTTAAACAATTTCACTTATATAATTATAAACTTTTGGTTTTTAACTTTTTTTAATATTTCGCCTGTAATTCACTCATATACAATATCAGATGAGCCTAATAAATGTATAGGTATATTTTCGACATATTTGCACTACTTAAAGTGTATTTATCTAGACTGGCAAACCATCAAATTTTACATTGAAAGCACCCTCATAAGGGCGCTAACGGACACACGTAGATGCACCCCGTGGATCGGCCCCTCTTCCTTCTACATGCATAGACTTCTTCTAAGTTTACTTTTCTTATTGGAAAGAGTTGCAACATCTAATAATGTAATAATGATATACCTATATTAATATCCCACAGGAAAGCTGAAGAAAGGTATTGCTTAAATATTTAATAAGTGGAGGGAAGCCTAAACAATTTGAAAAGGGGACAAAAAAGGGTGCTTCTTCAGTCAAAATACTTAATTTTCATTTGTTAATAAATTTGCATTGAGTAATGTGCTTTTTGTATTGATTCAAATATGTTGTAAATTTTTTGTTGTAAAATGTTTTTTCGTAAAATTGCAGTAATATAAATATTTTTTATAAATCGTTAGCGAAACGTTTTTAATCATTTTATTGGATATTTGCTTTAGTTACCAATATTCGTTAAAATTTATACATATAGTTGTTCATTCATCAATATGTTTAATTATATTAAAATAATGTTAGACGTTGCTAATGACCACATCTACAATTCTTAGATTGAATATTCGATATTTAGAATATAAATTAGAGTAAATACATGCTCAAATTCAGTGGAAAATGTTTTAAATTGACCAATAGTTATCATTTTCAAAATAATATTCCGTAAAAAATTGAGCAGCAATATTTTATAAAAATTATTGCAACATAAGTTTATAATTTTGTTTTAAAATTTTTTTATTTGAATTATTATATTACTTATTAGTAATATAGCCCAAATGTGCTTAATTCATTAATTTGGCAGTTTCTTTTTCACACTATCATTTATGGACTGGTAAATTTTTAACATCAATTGGAACTGAGATATAGGAAATCCTGTGTCTAATTTTTTTGTAAACAATGTCTGTTCCACATTTATAATAAATGTATACTTTTTACTGTAATATGCATTATTTCCTAAATATATTATTGATAATAAATTATACATTTACGATAAATATGCGCATGTTAAGTCATTTACTAATAGAAATATGATACAACGTTTTCACTATATATGTATTTTCAAATATATTGTAAAGTATCAATGAATAGTAATTTGAAGTATTTCTGCTATTTCTTAATATTTGTTAATATTTCTTAATTTCATATCACTAATATATATTATTATTTCTTAATTTCATATCACTAATATATATTAATATATCACCAATCGCTGGGTTACTCTACACTGACGACGGGGAAAACACCATATCCCTAACCCAAAAACACTAAAACTGGACGGCAGATAGATTAACTTGTTTATTACCGTGTCTATCGAACTAATCATCATTTTCACTCACTCTATTATGTATATTTATAATTACGTAATTGCAAAAAAATTTACCATATATTTATTAGTATTATATTAAATTGTCTGCACAATGAAAAACTCGATCACAAGAGTATTATAACTAAAAGTCTTGATCTTGAACACATTTGACTTATAATATAATAGCTTGTATTTAATAAATAGCTATGTAGTTGTTTTGTAAAGTTTGTGATTCGACTAAAAAGATTTCCGTCATTTTCAAATCGATTAAAAATATACGTTTTGAATCACATCATGAGGGTAAATAATTTAGTAAATGGATTGTTTTTCATGTTACGTTACTATAAACAGAAAACTATAGTATGTACTTGTTGTCTAAGAGTTGTACAAAAACGAAATTATAATTTTTAAAGGCTTTGCCTTAAAATAAAATATTTTTATATAAAATCATTTTTTGTGAATCCGGCAAATAGAATTCGAACTTTGACTATTAGAAAAATAAATTTAAATTATGCAAAAATCGCTTATTTTTAGATTTTCCCTTACGTGATGAATACAGGTGACCACTTAAAATAAAATATACATCTCCATGAACCATTTAATTTTATAATGAATATAATTTTAATTAAATAATCGTTTGCAAATAAAGTAACACAAATATTTAAAATGTCAAAAAATATATTATGCTGATGTTAAATTTATGAAAACTAATCCAAAAAGAATCTATTAACGAAAATCAATTTTAAAATGTATACAAATAGTGAAACAATTTTAAAGAAGTCTTACTTTAGCCCAAATAAAAAAGACGTAAAAGTTTTCACGAAATATTAAAAAAGCTACACAATAATTCAAATATGTATTAGTTTCACGAGTTCGTTTTGAGCTCAAGGGTATTTAGATTGGATATAAATTCTCCTTGCACGTCACTAATCAAAAGCCTTACATCAATTACTATATACTTTATATTACATTATATTACATTATATTCAGTGTGTATTTTTTATTCAAAATTTTAATTTAAAAAAATGTAATGTTTAAATAATTTAAAACATTAACTTTGTTATACTTCATTTTTGTTTTATCTCTGAAACCGATTCAACAATTTAAAAAAAATTTAATATATTTATGCGTATACATTTTGAACGCCATTGACAAAATATAATACTTTATATATATAATATATATATATATCCATCACTGCTTTAAAAGTAAAACCATATTTTAAAAACGCTAAATTTGTACCACTGATAAATAATTATAAGTGTATATTATTTTGGCAATGGGAATCAAAACGGCAGATATACAATTAAGGAATGATGGTTTTTAAAAGCTTGACAATAATATAAATCACAAACAGCAAGTAAGGTGTACAAGATATTATATTGAAGAGTAGCAAATGGGATAAAACATTTGTGCAAACATGATAATTTCGGAAGCCAGTACCACTTTGGAATACGTTTTGGAGTTAATGATGAAGAAGAACTTGAAAGGAATTATTAAATTCTTTTGTGAAGAGTTTTTAAGCTTGCTTCATCCAGTGTTACTATACAAATTTTGGTAAGCACTGTGAGCACCTTTGACAAATTGATATAATAGTGCTTTATGTGCCACTTTGTTTTATCGATTCAACGTATAAAATGGGAGCCGCATTGAATTAGAACTTTGTAAACTTCAATTTATTTGCGTTTGGGAACATTTTGTTTAAGTACACTAAGTTTGTTAGGGTATTTTATGGATTTTTTAAAATGATTTGAGAGATCCGTTTAGAACAGTTTAGAAAATCTCATATGTAGATTTCAAGAATTTTGATTGAATCAGCGGAGAGCTTGTAATTGTAAAACGGACACTTGTAATTGAGGTTGTTTTTTTGTTTTTTGTCTTTTTGAAAGTAATATATTTACAACAATTTTTACTGTCATTGAGGTTAAGTGCATTTATTTATGTTTATAATTAAATGTGAAAATATCTTTTACAAAATTTTCTTCTTCCAACGGATTTAGAGATGGGCAAAAACGTATTAACGTGTCCTCTGAAAATCTGTAGAGTTGCTTGCATTGTTTAATGAATGTAAAGGACTTTATTTATTTTATATTACAATATAATTATTGTTTATGAATGTAAAAAAATGTTTCGTCATAACGTTAGTCAATTGCTGCAAATATACATTTAGAAAAATAATATAGGTCCTATTTGAGAGCAATAAATACGCTTGGCAAGTTTGTCCTTTTTTTATAATCCTTTAATTTAACACATTGACTACATGTGTTAAATTCAATTAATATGTAAAATATGTTAATATCAAACACATGTGTTTGATATTATCACAAAAATAGTGGTCACGCCATAATTTATCCAATAAACTTTTTTTAGTTTTGGAAAAAATAGGCTTATATATATATACATACTCATGATAATTATTAAATTGGATGATAAAAAACATTGTTATTATTTGTGAAAGTTTGTTTCTTAATATCTAATTTGAAAACAGATGATTATAAACATCTTTTTTGGTCAATTTGGGGGCTGGGAAAGGGTGAATATATGCTGTTTTATTGATAGCAATATTTTTATAACATCACAAAAGTTAAAGTTATACAAGGATTTTTAGTGCTTTTATTTATATATTTATAAAATAGTTGATTCTATAGGCTGACCTTATTGAATAATAAATAAATGACATTTTTTAATAAAAATATAATAGGGTGAATAGTACGTAATATATATATAAATATAAATAAAGTTTTATATATTATTTTTTGATAAATTACTGCATAATATTTTCTGGTTGCTTCTATGAGTATATAGATCAACAGATATTGAATCAAAAGACGTGTGTACATTGAAAGTGGAAGTACACATGTGACGACATGCAAACATGCAGATGTATAAAGTAGAAGAGTTGAAATTGGGTATAAAGATTTTTAATAAATCCGTAAATTATAATTATCATTCAAAAACTAAAACTCCCTCTCTCTCTCTCTTTTCGTGCGTTATAGATATTATTTAAAGAAAATTGAAATTAACAATAAATAAATAAAATTCGCCCATGCATTGTTTGCTGTAAAAAACGGAAAAAACAAAAAATTAAACTTAGAAAAGGATAAATGTTCACTTCTCATCATAGAGCCTTAACACTATACCATAATCAATGCCAAACCTAAGTCTTTCTGAAGCACTGCGGCGCAGTCTTATGAAAAAACATCGATGCCATTGGCTCCAGATAACTGTCAACATAGAGAATTGAGGCATCTTTCCATATATTAAACTTCACTTTATAAATTATATAATGCTTTTTGTTACATTAATTTTATCTAAGATAAATGAGGTTCGACCTCAAACAAATTACAACAACTTTTTTTCCTTAATGCATTTCTGGGAGGTCAATAATACCACATTTTAAAAATAGAAATTATTCTAAATGGCAGAAAGCAGCATTATTTGTATTAACCCAAAAATGGCTCCCGTTGAAAAAGGCATCGTGGAAATGTTTTTTTGAGTTTTATATTTTTGAATTCAGCATAAAAATAACAATTTCGAAACTGCTCGACTAGCATGAACCTGTATTTAAGCCCATGACGTCACCAGGAGATATTGTTAGACTTAATAAATATTTATTTTGTATACATCTTTCTATCTATTGGCAATATAATTAATTATTTATATGTTGTGGCAATGTATTGTGGCAAAACATTTGTTACAGTTTATTTGGGGTGATCAACTGAGTTTTTTATCGCCTGGTCTAATACAGAGAATCACTGGGACTACAGAGAATCACCTGGAGTATTTTTCATCTATATTGCAAACATTGACATAAACGAAGTGCTTGTATTCTTCGTACGAGAAATCAATAGAATATTAAGTAGAAAGTATAATTTGTAAGTTATTGTTTCTAATGGAAATCAGTAGAAACTTTAAAGCAAAAGCAAATAAGTAAACAAATATGTTGTAATACTAAATCAATATATTCAATATATTTCAATATAATATTCAATATATTTTTATTGAAAATTAACAATATTTATTAAAATTGAACTTTTTTCAAAATTGTATATAAAGTACATTCTTGTTTACAATAATGTCAAAATAAAATATAGAAGTCTCTTTAAAATATAATCTTCAAAACTAGATTTCAAAAACACTATAATAGGAGAACATATTTATTTTATTAGACAGAGACGCGAAACAGTAATGCTATATTTATTTGCCGTTGTATAAAATAATATCTTCACTTTAAAATATTAAGAAATTACTCCTGCTTTGTAGAATTGTGATTAACATTTATAGCCGATCACTATTTCTACATTGCTCAAATAAAGTAACAGAGGCAGCAAATCTTAAATGCGCTGCGCTGCGAAGGCATGGTCAAAAGAGACAAACAAAAAATGTATATTTTAAAATTAATTAGATCATGGGAGTATTCCCGTTCACTTCATCTCAATTTCATTACTCTATTGAAATCAATCAATGTTATAGCCTACCCTGATGTATTCCACCCCATATGTATAAATAGCCCAATTCCCGACCAATATTATGGAATTTTAAATTCGCCTGTCTCCATATATTGCAAGCCGAGAAAACAACATATACCGACTACTGATTTTATTAAGCCCAGAAAGAAAAATAAACTGTGAATATACCGGATTTTACTACATCCGAAATTTCTAAAATTAATCTGTTACATAAATGTAAATAATAACTTTCTATTCATTCCATAAGCACTACCACAAAACAAATCAAAAATAGAAATAAGAAAGAACAAGTAAATTTCAAGCGCCTACCAAATATGAAACAAAATTCTATAATATTATCAAGACGATTTAAAGCATAGAGCAAGAAATACATAGAGATATCACTCTTAAAAATTTATTGTATGCAGTTCAATACTACTAACTGCCTGCCCGAAAACTTTTGCAAAATAATGATTTAAAAAATGACTGCAGTAAAATAGTTCAAGTACTAAAACAGTTTCAGATATACAGGTAATACATTATAATGTATGGACAACTTACGCATGTTAAAATCGTATGAATATACATAGGCCCTATATTAACTCTTAAAATTTATTTAATTAAATCATATTTAACACTTCTATTTTGTTACCCATTTACATGAAATTGATTAAAATGTAACGATTTTCTATTGATGAACATTTCTAACGCGACGTATATGAAATCGATAAAAGTAAAATCTCTATGTATTTCTTACTCTATTGTTTAAAGAAAATGCATCATTCTTTGAATTGATTGATTGGTTGAATTGAATTCTTAAATTGATTAGAAATTTTAGTGTTTTTGGCTACAAACGTATAAAGAGAAAACTATATCAATATGTTTTAACAATAAGTAATAATGAATAGAAAATATAAAGTTGTTTTGGTTTATTTATCATATGTTTTTAATTAATGTAAATTCAAAAATGATAATTTAATCGTTATTTAAATAAATTAATTACTTATATGTAATTGTAAACATTGCATATTCATTCATTCATTCATTCATTCATTCATTCATTCTGCATCCATGTACAGAAAAATATCCTCAATTACCTGAATATTTACACATTTTAAATTTCAAAATAATGCAATTTTATTTTTTAAAAAAGTGTGTTCAGTTTTTCTGTCTATTAACAAATAGAAAAAGTATACTTATATAAATGCAAAAATTCGGATATTAAATAATATTTTGATTATATTTAGTAATTATATTAGGAAAGCTTATAAAACAATTGTTCATAGGAGCGGATATTGCATGTCATTCACACTACAGTATTCTTCTAAATTCTTAACTTGTAGCTTTGTATATAATAAATTATAATTAAAATAAATTAATCAAATCGAATTAAATTAAATGAATTTTGTCAAAATATTGCTTCTGATATTCATATTTTTATCGATAAGATTGTTTTATATCATATTTTTTAACAAACAAACAACATTTTTTATGGGTTTATATTTGTTTCAATATTAATGTTTTAATTAAATTTAGGTTGTAAACAATATGTTATTATGACATATTTCACGGTACGTAAAACAAAACATTTCAAAGGTTTCACGTTTATACTTATCAATACCCTGAAACTCTGTGATATGAAGAGGAATACATAAATTCATTAATAAATTTTTTTTTAGAAAATTACTTTCGTTAAAATATGCAGCTGAATAAGTAAGTATTATTCATAAACAATTTTTTTGGTGCGATAATGTCTGGGTTGACTCTCTAAAAACGTATTATATCATTTTCATTGAATGAAATTATAGAATTATCTAAAAAAGTTAAGAAGATTTCTGAAACGATTGCAACGCTACTACAAATAGTATAGGTGACGTTGGAGAAATTATCGCCAGCTATGTTTAAAAAAATCACTGAAAAGCAATGAAATTATGATTATTATAATTATTAAATATGTTTTATTTAATACTTTTCTGTGTCAGGCTGTAAGAATATTTGATTATTTAATTGCTCAGCTTGTATTCGTATTTCTAAATTTGGGTCAAGGTCATGGTTAGATCACCCATTTTTTATAAGAGCGAGGTGCAATCACACTCTACAATCGTTATTGTTTTTAAAAAATAATATTTTTAAACATCTAAAGATAACTATAATTTTTCGGAAAGCAACCAATTTTCCTGATTTTCTAGTTCCTTATCTATAAATTTTTTAATATATTGTATTTATTTAACAGCTCATATTGAATATTTAATTTTTTTTCATGTGTATTGATCTGAAGCGTTATTTCTAATGCATTGCTGATCTTCAGCTTTTCAGATTCATTGAACATTTTTGTTTGTGTGATGGTAATGTTGCTGGCCAAAGGTAAGCTTATTTTCAATAGTAGATAATAAGATAAGATAATCTTTATTGTAAATAAACTAACAAATAGATAATTACAAAAGGCAGCTACAGGTGTGAGGAGCACTCTTAAGTAGAGCCTGGAGGAATAATGTGGTAATTCATTTGTTATACGATAGATGTAAAAAACACGATAAATTATTTTGTATTTATTAAAATTAATATACATAAATCATTTTATATATTACGTTTTATTAATTATGTTAATACAATATTTGAGATTTGTTTGTAGTTTTAAAATTTAATTATTAAGAGTCGAGTGTTTTAATCAGTTTAATGTTTAATAATGTAAGAACAAAACAGTTTTTAACCACTTAAAATAACTTGAATTCTTTTTATATTATTATATTGAAAAACCATGTTCCCAGATAACAAAAAAGCGAGAAAAAAAGCCGAATATCCAAAAGACGTCTTTATTGATTCTTTATGTAACAACTTCGCCTGAGCGAAACTCCAGCTATCCAAGCAGCGCAGGAAACTCTGGCTATCGATTGAAAAGTTATCCAGAAAGAACTCATTTCATCCGCCAGTGGTACATGAAAAACATATGAATTGAATTGATTCAGAAGAATTGTGAGTTGTTATCTGATTAGAATATATGAATCACACATCAATTCCTTTCTTTTAATTATATAATTATTGGGAAAAACTGAACTATAAAGATACGAAGGATCGATATACATATACGAATTGTATAAATCCATTAACACAGTTCGCTAGTTAAGAACATTAATAATAGGGGTGGGGGTTAATTAAGTGAAAAAATATTTCATTTTCTATGCAATGTGTATTTAATTGCATGGCCTAATAGTTAAAAACGGTTGTAAACCCACAAGTTACGAAATTGTATCGTACTATAATAATCCTTATCTTAAATTGATCATGAATAAAGGTTAAGTGCTTATCACTGAACTGCTATCTTTTCAATATACAATATACAATCAATGAAAGTAGTTATTGCATGTATGTTAATTTAGATCTATTAAAAAGATGTTGAAAGAAAATAAAGTTATGTCGAACATTTTCTGAAATAGGTAGCGCAGTTCAGTTGTATCAATAAAAATATATTGCATTATTCAAATGTCTTTTTTAGGAGATTATTTTTTAAGTATCGGTATAATTTAACTCACAGTTTACAAATCGGTTTAAAATATTAACTAAGTACAGAACATATTTTGTATCGTTCATAATGTTATCGACTCTAAAAAGGAGAAGATAGAAGACTAATGGTTACGTAACACTTACAAAATAACAATAATAGTTTCAAACGTAACCAAACTTATAAACGGCACAGAATATGGAGAAAAAAACATAAATCACGAAATAAACCGAAAAATACTGTTCAACAAATATCAATGTCAAAATTTAGATTCCATCGTAATACTTAAGCCTCAAAATTACAGAAATGCTTGAAGAATGTATGATAAAACCTACTAAAATACTTGCTTGTAACTAATTTCACATACATTTAAAAGCATGATTTAGGGAAAGCAGCAAAACATATAGCGTCTAACAAACTATAAACAATTACTATTGGAAAAGAAGAAAACAAAGAAAAATATAAATATAAATATAAATGTCCAATCTCAATTAATTAGCTTTCATTTATTGACATTCAATGTTGAAAAATGTCCTCAGCCCTGCCTGACACGATTACAAAATCTGAACGTTCATTACAATCCTATTTTTAATACTTAGTCTAATTGAAATCAGTGTTCGAAAATATAATCCAAAATAACAATTCGATAATTATAGTATAATTAAAACAAGAGCGGTTAAACTATCTCAAGTAAATCAATTACTACAGACTAAGAATGGATTCCCTTCGCGACGTAAGAATCGAAATAGCGAAGTGCACAGGAATGCTGGCACACCTCTAGGGGAAGCAAGGTGAAAGAGAGCTTCTGGTGCGATTCCTGCATCACCTCAAGCAAAGAGAGGGCCTGGCTCACGCAGATCAGGGGATCATTTTCGTTGGCACACATGTCGGCGGCCTGACGTTCGTACAGGGCGTCACACGAACCGGTTCCGATAGATCCGCTCTGTGCGACGGAAGGGGTGATGGAGTCCATTATTCTCACGTACAGATAGCGAAAGTAAGGGAAGTGATAGAATAAGGATTATATAGTATGATCATATACATATAGGTACATGCTTTTTATTCTGCCACCATATCAGTTAGTATTACACGCGACATTTCATTACAAACAGATTTATCGATATTAGCCAGATAGAAAAAGTATAATTTGAGGGAGACTGAAATTATTTGAAAAATGACAGAAAATATTACATGTGATTAAAGAACAGAGGTATCTCACTTGGGAAAGAAGAAATATTAATTTTATAAGGGAAGGAACTGAAAGGTTTGGATGTAGGATTAAATTGTGCTTACTTAGTAGAATAAAAAGTTTCCATGAGAATACAAAGAGATTATTTTTGGTTTGATTAATATCATTTATATAGTCCACATTTCCCTTGCCATAAAATTAATATATTTGTACAATCTTGGTTATAGTGAGAATCGTATATATACGGGCATTTTTAAAGATCACATTTTTCACCATATGGGAAGAGATTTTATTATATGATAAATAAGTAAATGATCAATATGTATTGCCTAAAAATACAGTAATATTCTTGACTTTTCTAATTTTCATATACATTCTTCATATTTTTATTGAAATAAATAAATTGAGCATAGATTTTTGCATACATATATATATATATATATTTAAATACAAACAACAATCAATAGTTGTTCTTAGAAACTATTACAATTAAGTAAAGTATTTAAATAACGATTATAAATTTATCAACCATTTTGTTGTCTCAAATAGGAAGACAGACTCAACAAACTCTACAAACTCAAACTCTGTGCAAACTTTTTTAGTTTGCATCTATAACTGCGTTAATAACTGCGGCTAATAAATCGATTAGGGTAAACATTACTGTGACGCGGTTTGTGAGTTATATGAGCCATATAGGGATCCCATTTCAGGTATCAAAATGAACAATCTTGATGACAGTTTGACTTTAATAGGAATCATTTCTACTTTTGATAAAGAAATTTTCGACATTTAATAAAAGTCAACAAAATATAATAACTATATAGTAATACGCAACTACAAATATAAGTTACGCCATTGTTAACTGTAAATTAAATTAATTATTTTAAATATTAATAATCTTCTTAAATATTTAAAATAAAACTAATTTATTAAATACTTTTATTTCTTCAATAATAAATTAATATTTTACTTTATAGCTTCATTCAGTGTAATTCTGTAAAAAAATAGTTGAAAGCAGTTTCAGTAACGAAATACGTATATATGTATATTCCAACACCTTCAGGGACAATACTTCAGGGACACATTTTCTAATTGTATTTATTTCTTTACATTTGAGGGGAATGCAGTAGTGTATTGAGTTACATATTCCTAGAAATAAGTCAATTACGTATCGGGGTCTAAAGTGAACTCACGCATGCATAGCAAAGCTTGTGAGTATTGCAAGCAGTTCTGGCCTCTTCGTCCATTCTCAGTCCGAATTTACTCGAAATTTGTTGACATCCGTCCATTAGATTGGATACCACTTCACATTCCCTTTCTTCAACTGAATGAAATCAAGTGCAACTATACTTATAGTGGTTATAATTTTACAGATATTTTAACTGACAGCTATCAATTTCCAAATTTAAAAATTCTTTGTGTGTATTCACTAAATGTAAATATACATAATTTTGATTAACTGAAAAAATTACTTTTAGTTTATTTTTTTTGTCATAAACAAATAATATAGCATTTTACTGTTAATATACTACGACACAAAGTTGCTACAACAGTTACATATTAATTTATTTGTATAATATTACAACAGTGACATTATTGTGCAAGGTTATTACTCAAAATGATAATCTTATATAATAAGATAATGCATTAGGTAGTTTTGTTTATTATAATTCGTCATCGATTTTTCAAACTTTGTACCTTCTCAAATATGAATATAAAATGATTATAGGATTATGCAGAATTTATTCCTTTAAATGTTTATAATCGATATTTTTATTTAAAAAATATTTATTGCCATTGTTTATGGATTTTTAGAGATAAGATACTTTGCAAAACTGAAAAACATTAATGGGAATTAATATTATACATTGAAATTAGCTCAAAAACAAAGTTGACACACCAAGAAAGCAGAAAATATTTACCTTAATGTTTTTTTTTAAATTTTGAGATAAGATAGTTTGACCAAAATCCCTTATATAGATTTATAAATTAATTATCACTAAACCAATTATGGATTGCTAACATCATAGTGTACGTAAATTTTAAATGTTAACATTTATTTCTGCAAACCATGTTAAAATGTTTAGTGATGGCATATCAAATGTTTTCAAATAATCTAATTATTTATATTGACTAATCAATTTAAAAACACCTCTTATTTGAACTATACCAAAATACTATGATGCGTACGTTTCTGTGCCTCTTCCATGTTTTCTTCCAAGTTAACTAGTTTATTAAGATATTCGTCTTCAACAGCAGCTTTTTCTTCTTCAGAAACTGTTAAAAAAAGAGGAAAATTATTTATTTACATTTTTCAACATAATAATTAATAATAAAAATAATTAATATTTTTTCAAAAATATCAGCCTACATGAATAAAATATATTAAAATCATTCGAAATAAAATAACCTTTATATTTGTTTTTGGAATATTTTATAGTACTAATACTAATATAGGTTTTATAATGTTTATTATTTTTAAGTAACCGAATTAAGTATGGGGACAAGAAATATTATTGTAAATGACATTTAAATATTAAACTTTAAATTTGTAAGAAACGTTAAATATATTATTTTACTGAAATTAATCTACTAGCACTACCCGTGTTTTATTTTACACTTTATATAATTTTTGAATAATCATGTTCAAGGGAATACTCCAGACCGACAAATGAGAAAATTAGTCATTATAGCAACATATTTATAAATTCAAAAATATAATTGATTAATTATTCAACTTTGTCCCTTCATCTAGTGCCCCTACTGAAAGTTTTAAAACAATGTCTGGGGTGTCTAGGGCGTAGCCCGCAGTGGGGTCCTCTGGCAAGGAGTTAGGGAGGCGGATGATTTATGAATTTCAAAAATATAAAGCTTTTATAAAACTTTTTATAATATTTATTGAAAAAAGATTGGAGGGTATAAACATATTATATAATAAATCGAATGAAAAACTTTTAATTATGAATTTGAAAAATGTAAAAGCTTTTATAGTTACTGTACAATATATGCAATCGCGCGAAGTGCGGAATTTTTGTATTTAACATTATGAAAATGGCAGAAAAGGTATGAAATGTTAAAGGATTTTCATATTTTTAATTTTCGGGACAAATTATTAGATTTTTCGTAAATTCCGGACAACATTTTGAGATTCGGAATAATTCCCAATTTCGGGAATCAGTATTCTGCTCATCCTAATAACCAAATAAATTCATGCTAACAAACTTTCATTTTATATGAGTCATATCAACTGAAACATTTATGAAACATATCAACTGAAACATTTATGAAGTATAAAACCGAAACTAAAATAAAGCACCATCTCGTGACTGAAATTTAACAAATTATGTACCTAAAGTAAATATAATAGTATTAAAAATAAAATTCATTAATACATAAAACAGTATATATATATTATGAAGAAAATTTAGTTGTTTTTCACTTTTTTATCGCAGTAGGAAAAATTAAAATATTGTTTCAACGGGCGAACAACTCAATCAATTATTTAGATATTTCGCCCGCCAGGTGGCGCTTTGTAGGTTTATTATTTGAGATTTATTATATTATTTTTTTGGTAAGTTGTATAAATTGACATCATACAATAAATATACCATTTGTAATTAAACCTTAATTTTTTTGTAAATATTTTTTGCATTTCAATATATTATTCCAAACAATTCGAAAGCTAACAACCTTTTTTAGAAAGCATTTTAATATATAATAAATGTGTAATAAATCAAGGCATAATAAAATTGAAACTAAATTGTGGTATACATAAATATACAAGCCTATTCATTATACTTTATTGAAAACATCGGTTCAATTCGCCATATATTAGGTTTCACCAAGTTTGTAAATAATTATATAAAGTTTGGCAAAAATCATTTGGTCGTCGAGTAATCGACTATATAACATATTTAACTCCGGTTTTCAACCAATATCTCCAGAACTAGTTATTTACTGTGCTCATTCGGCTTCATGCAACACAATTCAATTTGTAAAATGCTTGTCGTCACCCGAATCAAGGCCAAACCACCAAGGAAAGATTCCATTTGTTATAATTCACTTTTTGACATCTCTATTATATATTGAAAGTGTATGTATAAATAATTATTAACAAATCATTATATGCGAGTCAAGCATAGTTGACCGGTAATAAGATATAAAACTTATATTTATAAATGTCATAATGTAACTCATATTCCTACCTTCCGGATTAGAAATAAGTTCATCAATTTCATTTGTGTCATCACTTTCGTTTCTGTCACTTCTGTCATCTGATTTTTTCGCCATTTCTTTCTTGTCATCCCCACCACCAGTAGCCTCTTCTAATATTTCATTAGAATTCGAAATCATATTTCCAACCTGAAGCAAAATAAATGACTAGTTTAAAACATTTCTAAAAACATAATATATTATGTGATTTATAATAAAAAAATATATAATAATCAGCATTGCGAACTTCCTAATTCCTAATGATGATTCGCAATCTTCTCGTACTACATACCAAATTAAATGAGTTCAAGTTCACTAAATGTAACCGTTAAGTTCACTAAATATTTAACTATATAAATCAAATTATAACTGACAAAAAACTAAACATGAAAACATAACCACTCAATGCATTGTTGAGATGCATCCTGACATAATAATTGATCAAGTTAACAAACGTGATCCGGACGTCCAATGCGAACTGTAAGGAAGAATCATTTAATGAAAATAAAGCAGTATAATATGCTTAAGCGATAAAAAAAACTGAAACCACTGCTAAGACGTAGTGGCTTCTCGGTTATATTTTTAGGGATATTACGAACGAATAGCGACTACTAATGTTAGAAGAAATACAAGAAGACGACGATTGTATAATTTGTTCATAAAATCTTTCTTCAGCAATCGTGTTACATTGACTAAACAAAGCATTTGTAAGGATTTAATTAAATATGAATTGTTTATCGTTTTTACGATTCGAGATTTAATGAAAATTATAAGTTCATACGTAAAAATTAAAAAAGGTCAGTGTTCCGCCAGAGATTGTTTACATAAATTAAGGTTATAATTACTATAGAATTAAAATTATAATATCTTTACATATTTTAAATAAAAGACATTTACTTTAATGATGTAATAATAAATAAAGACAAGTAATGGTCACTTGTGAGGAATGCAAAAGAAAAACCATAATAAAATTTAAAGTTTATTACAATTAATACAAAATATCCGAGCTTTCACATTTCATCAAAAAGACATAATCATGGTGTGAAAATTACGGATATTAAAGCTCAGATATTTTGTATTAATTGTAATAAATTTAAAAAATTATTGTGGTTTTTCTGTTTAATGATGTAATGTTTATATATTCATGATAGGTCCAAGTGCATTCCCAGGAGGGATCGCTGGGTCGATGCCCCTTCACCCAACTGGGGAGCTTGGGATAGCTATGAGGTCACATTTAATTTTATAATATAACATTTTATTTTGATGTTAATTTATTATTATTTACGAATTATTCATTTTAAAAATCAGATATTTCAATACAATTTACGTCAAATTAATGTTTAAATGTATAAATTAAGCTACTAAATCATTAGATTAACTAACTAATAGATAAGATTTATCTATACTGTTATTTAGGCTATGATATCCTAAGTCAGTTTATGTTAATATATAGGTTAAAAAACTAATAAATACGTCATTAGAAATATGAAAATAATATCATACTAGTTTTCATTATATATTTTTTCTTCTCTTTTTAACATTTTAATAATTAAACTTTAACTGCAATATCATAATAATTCGTCACTCTATAGGTCCGTAAACCCCATAACTTTATTTTTTTACTAATATGAATTATTAGTTTTATTTAGTAGTATTAACTAAGATACCTTTATGATATTCATATTCAATCGAGCATTATATGTGACAGGTGATTGAAATGAACATAATTTAGCATTTTGTGTACAATAATACAAAACTGTCAAATAATACAACTAAATATTATCATTCAAATTTTTTTAAAGTATTTTTAAATATTCAATTGAACACACGAACATATTTTTCGATTGTTAAATTGGGAAATCATTGTCAGCCAAACACATCTATCTGTATATTGTGGCTGTTGGGCTCACAAACTCCTAGCATCAAAGAACCTCTGCCATACTCGGAGTTCCTTGTAGTCAAATCCTCAGAATTCGAGTCATCTTTCAATCTTCAAGCCATAAATTAAGATATAGCTAATAAAAAATCGTTATTTATGCAAAACGCATTTTAAATGAAAGTGAGAACATTTTGTAAGTGCACATATAAACCGAACTACATTCTTATAACGTAAGTCAAACTGTGTGTACAATAATATTTAAACAATTTTAGATGTAACTCTTTTACCAACATTTATAAACAATTAAGTGAATTATCTAAACGATAGAATAGATGGGTGTATGTATCTTAGTGTGATAACAAATGTATGCAGTCATGAACATGCACAGTACCACGTGCAATCCTCTTAAGAGGAATCAAATACCAAATTATTTTTTTTTTAATTAATTTTAATTAATATTTCTTGCATACTTCACCTACATTCATAATATTAGAAGCCTAGAAGCCTTATGTTTCAAAAGATCTGTTACTATGTTACTATAGGCCTATAGCTTTTTATTTGCTTTTTCTTACCTTCCTATTTTGTAATGATTCCTTTTTTATCAATAAGTATTGAAGATTGTCATCAAAACTCTTAGCGTGTTTTGTTACATTATCAATTAATCCCTATAAATTATTTCTGTTACTAAAAATTTTGAAAACATTTTTTTAAATTTTGTCAGAATTATAGCTTTTAATTTTTTCGATTCAATTTCCCGATGAAGGTGAAACTCAACTTCTTCCAATTGTTTTTTTAGCTTTTTTCTTGATATTAATTGTATGTTGCTCCTTTAAGGCATGCATATAATTTGTGAATGATAGGAATAGATGCAACAAAATATAATGTAAATTAATAACAAACTCAGTATGTATATAATTTTCAACACCTTTATCAACAGTTTATTTGAAGATCCTATTAGAATCTAAATTGGATATTTAACAAACAAATTCTTGTAAATATTACAGAAAATCTTTATTTTTAATAAAACGCAAAAAAATTATAATAAGCATAAATAGAAAAAATTGTAGACAACATTTTCAAGCTTGGAGGGGCACCTACAGAATTTGAGCTTTCGGCCTTTTCAAATTTGAGCCATGGCTCAAATTCGAGCCAGCCAGCATAGGAACACTGCATACATAGCTTTTCCCTATGGAGAATAGTGTATTCGGTGACTGCCAAAATGAAGTATACTTGAGCACGCAAAAGGGCTGGCATAAACGAAGACATAATTGATTGTATACACGAATGTCTTTGACGGTTCATCAATGAACAAGCGGTGTCTATATAAAACTAATATTTTGATGAAACTGAGGAACCTTTTCCCTAAGATTATACTTGAATAGTTTTTGTATAGTAATGTCTACGCCAGTATGTTAACTAATGTTGACAACTGGTCCTGTGACATAGCACTCTCGCTTGAGTTGTATGCTTAGCACAATTGGCCCCTGTATTTACTGCTCCTTTTCTCTCTAGGGAATTTTGTAATGACAAATTCAATGCCATTGCCTAAAAATAACCTTTTCTTGCTACTAACCATAGATTGGAAACATACAGTTCAACTAGTTAAAGTATTGTAAGGTTTTCCATAAAATGTGTACGTAGTATATGTTTTAGTGGCATTTATTTTTAATAACAAATATACATTTTAATTTTATAACAAATAGTACATTTATGTTCTAAAAACTGTATTTGTCTAGAACATATATTTAGTACATGTGTAGAACATTTTTTAGTACATATATTCGCTATGAGTGTATTGTATATATAAGTTATGAAATATATGTTTATGTCTATGAATGCGTGTGTGTGTATGCTATAATATTCCCTTCACAATACTCAGATGCAAAAATTTAATCAACTTAAATAGAATAAGTTGATAATGTATGTCTAATGTAATTGTTTAATCATTTGTCAATTACATCTACAATAAGTTGTAGCATTTTAGATCTGTAGTGAATGTAGATTTTTAAGATGAACATTTTTGCTTTGCCAGATGCATTTCATCGAGTAGCACAATTCCAAGTTTAAAAAATTTTAACATTCAAAGTTATATATGTTTTTAATATAATAGTCATAAACTTAGTTTGACAAATAAAGACAAGCAATGGTCACTTGTGGTGACCAAACTTTAGCTTTTCAACTTGAAGGGATACCATGTCATGACTATGCGTTCTTGCTAAAAGGCGAAAACTTTGGTTTTTGTAAATTTCAATAAAATGTATAGTTTTTATTGTGGTTTTTCTTTACATATCTTAGATTATTCTATTAAATGCAGCAACATAGAACTTAGTTGTATCAAAAAGAGAGTTATAGGAATGTCCGAAACAAACACAATGAGAATTTTACTGAACAAATACCAATTAATGGGAAATCTCACCTTGTCTGCCATTGAAAGACTCGCCAACTCAGCCGTCAAACTCTCAGGGTCATTATCGGTGATTTGGGCTCTAGTCGCTGCATCTAGAGCATCCTTAAGGTAGGCATTTTCCGTTTCTAGAAGTTCCCATCGTTCTATCAGCCAGTTGACAGGGGACAGCTGCTCAGGTTTTGTCTCCGGGTCGCTGGCCTGCATTATTTCATCAGTCGAGCGTTTCTTCTTGATTGAAACACGGTTAGCCTCAAGAGCAGCTTTGAGCGACTGTTGAAAGGCTTTATCACTAACAGATCGCTTCTTTTTAGACGATGTAATAGCATTATTTTCGTTATTCAGATTCTTCTTAGTATTTTCCCTCTTTTTATTTTCGTTCTTCTTGCTTTCTCCGTGGTGAAACATGTCATGAAGATCCTTATCGGAAACTTTACTATTTTCCTCCTTCAAATATTTTCCAAAAAGCGTCTTAGTCTCATCCTTTGTTAACCTATCCTCTGAATGGCCATCTCGTTTTCGCACCATTGGAATTAACTGCTCCGATTCTAATTCATCACTATTTTTTGGTCCCCAGGGATTTTCTGCGGCAATATCATAACTGTCAGAGGCATAATACCGAGGATCTTCTGACAAATAGCTCGGTTGCCTGTCATCATCTTCCGGGAGATAATCGTTATAGAGTGGTTCATCTAGATCTGGAATACTTCGTCTTTTACGCTCGATTGTCAAACCGCTTATTTCTACTATTGTCAACACTATGATTGAGCCGAAAATAAAAAATCTTGTTCCCAACATTTACGTCTACAAAAAAGAACATAGTGATATCATCTACAAAATATCAATCAGTATTAGCGGAAAGAAGATAATTAATAAAATACAACTAAACAATTTCATCTCCAACTATTTTTGCATAATTTTGGAAGATTTAAAATTTATTACGACTATAGCTTTATGTTTATCCTATGTAAGTGATAATATTCTTGGTATTATAGTCATAAAATTTTGGAGTTAACTTTCTGAGAATAACGTTCTCATGCATATGTTTTAATTCTTTTCAAAATTGTGATATAATATTCATTTAAATTAGATAATTATTTTTTGTTTAGTGTACAGCATATGGTTTGTATATAAACCAAAATATGATCTAAAACGTCTACGAAAATATAAATATGAAACCGCTAATGTTCATTTTCATTTCGATGGATTTTTTGAATAATGCTTATAAAAATGTGTAATCATAGAACTTCTGTTGTACATTGAAAAATTCTAAATGATCAAATGACTTCTTCATAATTTCTCCTATTGGTGAAAAGATATTATTAGGATTTTACTGGGGTTGTTTTACCTGCCAAATTCTGAATTTATTTAAAAATTCGAAGTCTTATTAAGATATTAGAATAATTATAGATTTATAATAAGATCGGGATAAATCTTAACCCTCATCACTGGAAACTTTTTGTAACGCGTCATCACCGGAAATGAGGTGTAAATACACCCCAGATATATATTTCTATATGTTGTATTGAAGTTATTTTTAGCAAATAAATATTTCATTTCTGTTTGCGTTGTTGTGATTTAAATATAATTTAATGTGTATGTTAAATTAATTGTTTGTTTTATTTTGTATAAAATAACCGGATTACACGTAAAAAGAAATGTAGCAAAAAAAATTAATTGTATTGATATTTTCGTTTGAACGGATTTAAATATATTGTGTGAAATTGAATTTCATTTCCTATGGAATTATCAATATGATTTTTATAAAAAATATTTATTTTTTTAGTTATTTTTAATAATTTAATTTTAAATTTAATAATTAAAATTAATTTTCAGTTAATTATATATATACATATATGAGATCAAGTTATACAAATTAATAAGTACAACTATTAAGTACTTTAATAATTTTATAATACAATAATAAAGGCCCATAAGTATGGATACTATTTCATACTACATTAGGCCGGATTTACAATGCTGTCGACTGACTGTTTGTTTAGTCACCCTACTGAACGGTTCACAATGAATTTAAGCTATCCGACAAATTTCTTGACTATCAGAAACAGTCACTTAAAATAATTTGTTCAATTTTCAGCTTTATCGGTTGAGAAAAACACTTACTGACGTATTTCGTTGACACAAGTTTGTCTGCGAGTCTATACGAGATCGAGAGTGACTTTAAATAATATGGCCAGGAGCATTAGATCAAATGTTGACAAAAAGGGAAATAAATGTTATAAAGCTGATTTTTTCAAAATAGTTCAGGAA
>JAUZND010022418.1:0-25064 GCA_034780555.1 Coelogynopora nodosa | reverse complement strand
GCTGCCAGATCGTCGGCAAACATACTAATCTCCACTCCTTCTGGTATTACTTCGAGCACATCGTTGATGTAGACTAGGAAAAATATCGGGCTCAAAACTGCTCCTTGTGGTAGTCCTTGTCTGAATATTTTCTTCTTGCTGTCGATGTTGTTAACTGTTGCCCAGGCCTGTCTGTTAGAGAGCCAGTTTTGTATCCATTTTAAGATCATAAAAATTTTCGGTTGCTGTAATAAAAGTTAGGCATAATAAATAAAATTAGATTTATTTATTAATTATTCTTTCTCTAAAAATGTTGACTTACATATTACAATTTTTTCTGGTTTGGTATATTTATAAAAAGAAAATTATTTGAAATTTATTTGCTATGGTATTTTCTATTATTTATTAGTTTCTTTTTCATAATTAATTTGATTTTTATTAAAGTTTTTTTGTTCTATTTATGTTAGTCTCTTGTGTATCTTTTTTTTAACATTTCTACTAAGTTTAACAGGTTTAGTTAAACTTTGCTGTATGTATATATATGTACATATCCATTTTAGTTTATTTTGCATATTATTACGAAAATAGCTTTTTTATGTAGCATTTTATTATAAAAATAGTTATTTATTTCATAATTACAGTATGAGATGGTGTTGCAGCCATATTTCTTATTAATATCTCAAGATCTAGATGATCTTTTCCTTGCTCACACACACCACACCGTCTCCCTCAGTTGGACTGTGACACTCTGTTGGTGTGCATCGGTCGACGTCCGTACACCGAGAACCTAGGTCTGGACAAGGTGGGGATCAAGCTTGACGACAAGGGTCGGGTTCCGGTCAACAAGCGCTTCCAAACCTCCGTGCCCAGGTGACGTTTTATTTAGGCTTGATTCATCTCTCAGACTAGCCGAGGCGAGACGACAGAATAGGGGCGTTGGCAGTATCATCTTTGCACCCCACCCCCTCCCCCTCAAACAAAAGTTATTTGTTAATACGTTATAATATTTTTACCTTCTTTTTCTTATAAGGGGACGGTAAGCCAATACTAAAAAAAATGCTATAAGACATGGCCTTCCATATTATATCCGCTGAGTATGACTAATGTCAATCGCCTTATGTTTCAACTTGTGCAAGTAAGCCAGATTTAGACATTATTTGAGGAATCGTTTAACCATTCTGGTATTTCTAGTAATGTCTCGTATCTAAACTATATCACGCGGTTTAATTTTAATTAATTAATTAAAAATTATTTTCACAATTTTTCCAGTAATTATCATTATAATTATGCATTCCATTTATTTTACAGTAACAATGCACCAATTGCATTTAATTTCCACAATTTGTTTGACCCAGTTAACCCTGGCTATATTAGTGTATTACCCATAATAGTGTCATAAAAATACTTCGAATTCCTCATTAAAATTTTAGCTTTAGCTAAAATCTTAAAATACAAAATTTAAGACGTTACTATTGATATTTAAATAATTATTGTTTGCATTAATTTAAAAAAAATATTTGTGAGTATTTATCTATCAAATTATTATGTATTTATTATCTACATTTCGTCATAGTTCATAAAGTTAGAACAGAGAAAACATACAACATACGTAGGCCGACTCCTATTGTATATTTAACCAATATCTTGTCATGTATTTATCCGAAAGCAGAAAGTCAGTGCTTTGTATGATTGATGGGAATTTTAAGCGAAGCTATTTTTAAACTTTATATAATGGTTAACCAAGAGTCTTCTTGACCTCGGCAGCATCTACTCGATCGGCGACTGCATCGAGGGGCCCATGCTGGCCCACAAAGCCGAGGACGAGGGCATTGTCTGCGTGGAGGGCATTGCTGGCGGAGCCGTGCACATCGACTACAACTGTGTGCCCAGCGTCATCTACACCCATCCCGAGGTCGCCTGGGTCGGACGCAATGAGGAGGACTGCAAGGCGGAGGGCATCCCCTACAAGTGGGTCACTCACTCTACACGATAGCAGTAGCTTTACTTACACATGACTCTGTTGTCTTTGTAATTATTTTTGGACAAAGGATGATACAACGATATATTGTTAAAAAAAATCCGGTTGTGCGATGTCAGCATTGACACAGAAAATAAAAATAAATTTACAAAACCAGGACCAGTCCGACTCTGACAGCAGAGATCTTTAAAATCTGGAACCAACGTTCGACGCAAACATTGTTGCAAAATAATGTGATCAGTTAAGTCTAAGACTGGGATGACCATACTTTTTAAGCATTTATAATAAATTGTATATATGTGTATGCAAATACACTGTGTAAATATTTCTGATGCAAATGTACACTAATGGATTTCATCATGTTTTTATTCTCTAGAAAATGCTACCAATTATGAACAGTTAATAAAACTGCACCCACGATATTCCCACGTTGTTACAACGCTCCCATCCCTCAACAAATTACCTAAAATACCCCGGGACATTACGCTTTTAAAACACACATTCTAGACATTCACAAAAAGTGTAATCAATGCCTCAACATACTCAAATTACTCACACGAAAATCATGAGGCCATCACAAAGAAACCATGCTCACCACATACAAATAAATTATAATTAAGATACTGAAACTCCAAATAAGACAAAATCATTCGTGCTAACAACAACCCTATACTGTTAATATTACTCTGCATACTTTTCACCAATAAAAGTATCAAATTATATATATATTTAATCCAAGTACTGAATCAGTCACTCTTTTTATTTTATCTGACTTCTAATAAAAACACTTCTCACCAACAACACTAGAACCTGAACAAACATCTGGTTTCTACACTCGACATTTTCATGCAAAGATGGAATGGAATTAACTTTCAGCGACCTGGTAACCATATTTAAAAGGTTCATTATACCCTTACACCACGAGGAAATCAATTGTGTTCTGCGTTCGTGTGATCTCTTGTGTAAGGCTCTTTTTTGTGACTACTTCGTTCGTTAATATATTTTGTAGTTTCTCCCTAACCCACTGTCCAGAATCGGCAAGTTCCCTCTGACCGCCAACTCCCGCTCCAAGACCAACAACGACACGGACGGTATGGTGAAGGTGCTCGGCCACAAGGAGACCGACCGTTTGCTGGGGGCCCATATTATGGGCTCAGTAGCCGGAGAACTCATCAATGAGGCCGCTCTGGCCATGGAGTATGGGGCTTCCTGTGAGGACATCGCCCGTGTCTGTCATGCCCATCCCGTGAGTTGTTGGCAGACGCGCTTGATTTTTAGATGTTTATTTTAACTGTATCATGATTTGTAACCATTTTTTTTTTTAATTCAATAATTTATGTCTCTTAAAATGTATAGGTATATTGATAGTCGCGTTTTTAAAAGGGATGTCTGTTTAATATTTGTTTGAAAATGAGTGTCATAATGCAACACTTAGTAACTGTTATTTGTTATTTCGTTAAAACATTGATAGAATGTGTCGATTACATAATAAGAGTATTTTTAGTATTTTAAGAAATAATTCACAGTATATTAGTAATTACAGCTACAGCTGTGAATGACATATTCATATTTCGTCGTTAGACAAAACAATAATACATTAAATTTAATTAAAATAAAAAAGAATTGTGTATTCGTAATGTTCTTGAAATTATTACTAATTGTCCAATGATACTAAATATTTTGTGATGCTTTCTTTTTACTGAAGTTTGATTAATTTTATCGAGCTGCGCTCTGTTTATTAGTTTTATAATTATATTTCATTGAAATTTAATAAAAATATATGTTTGTAATGAATTATCCTTATTTATCCAACTATAACTCTAGGCCTACAGTTATTTATCTTCAGCCGTTTTATGTGATCGTATAGACATTTATATGGTTTGTGTGATTTATCAAAAATAGTAATTTTTACCAATAAAAAATACGTGAATATGTGAAAAATGTATTTTTATATTGATAAAAAAATTATTGTAACTATGTTGGCCTAATCTATAAATCTACTATCTTAATTAATCAACATTGGGATATGGTTTCAATTTGTGAATTTAATCCTCTGTTTTATATTAAACGATATTTTATAAACTTTTGGTAAAATAAATATGTGAAAATGTTATTTATTAATATTTTTCGTCTTAAGATGTAAACATCCTGATTTAATCGATTTGCAAAATTTATAATAAACATTATAACTTTGTAAAATAAAAATCTGATATATTTTGTTTCTCGATTACTAAATCAGTATCGTTAGAGTCAGTTTTCTGTTTATTACACATTACGGTATTTATTATGATTTCTAACGCACAGGTAGTAGTATATTCTACAATTGCCAACATTTCAGACGGTTGCCGAAGCCTTCAGAGAGGCCAACCTTGCTGCCTACTGTGGCAAAGCCATCAACTTCTCCTAGATCGCTGGATTCATTGTTGTCCCATTTATCTACATCATGAAACTCACAATTCAACATTAGGGCACGGGCACACACCAGTCATTTGCTTATTTGTATAATACACCAGACACCTTCATTGGGAGCTCTAGTAGGTCTGCTAAGTTTCTCGTAGATGTTATATTACGGATAATAAATATTCCCTGTGTTTGTTTTGTCGGATATTCAATTAACTATTATTGTTTAATTATGTTATTATTTGATTGTTCTCCTTTCTTTTCTGTGAGTGTAGATTTTGTGGTTAGTTAGTAGTATTTATAAATTTAAAACGAACAGTGCGCTGTTGTATGACTTTATTATATTTTACAAATGATGATGTGTTTGTTATATTATAAAAATATAATAAATTTAATTACTTCATTATATTGTTGTTTTTGTTATGATGAAACTTTTACGTTGCAAGAGATATCGTCCGCAATCAAGCAATAACATTTCAGATTTGCCTAAAAAAGTTAAAAATCAATAATGTGAAATGCGTGTATTTAGACCATTGCACTATGCATATATTTAGCAGAGTTATACCGCAATATTTTGCAACAATATTATGTTGTCGGTGCACTGATTTCGCATTGTAGCACTTCTCAACACAAGCATAATCTTAGTGTAGGTATTCGTTGAAGGACGTATAGCGTTAAGATAACATATTTCAAAGTGCGTAAATACATTTTTATAATGATAGCCTATACTGTATATTAACTTGTAATTATGATAATTGATATGAGTGTTAAATTTTGAGTTCCACAAACTAAGTGTAAATGAAAAGATTTCAGTTTAGTTTAGTTATCTATACTACGGTCACGCATGTCAATAAATAAGCTCATTTTTATTGTAGTTAATTATCGTGTTTTACATATTTTAAACAAATTTAATAAATGCCATTTTAGGAAATTTATAGAAGATTTCAGTATTTGCTATAAAATCAAAATATCAGGAGTACTAAGCAATTATACGCAAGCATAACAGAATGTTATGCGTAGACCATACGGAACTCGTTATATATAAAATAGTAATCGATTCAATAATATGGTTCACCTAATAATTTTTGGATTGGCTACATCAACATTGTTTATCTTTTGTACACTGGACTTCAACATGTATAGTAGCGCATTTTTAACAAGCAAGTGATTGTACCAATCAAATAATACACGTCAAAATAATTAAAGAAGGGGTCATGCCAGGATTTATGGACATAACATAGATATTTGCATAGGCATTTACCGGAAAATTACTAATCAAACTGTTTAGAGTAATTTAAACTAATAGACTACATTATATAACATATACAATGTCTATTAAACTACATATATAAATAGCTATATTAAAGATAAATTTAGAGCAAGCAACATCTACATCTATAGAATGCCCAAGATGGAAGAAGGAAAGAAACAACTGGGCTGAAAACCTCTTAAACAACAATAGACTTTTGGTTGGTTATCTGAGGATACTCGGCTTAATCAACCGAAACAACATCTACAGCGAAACTTTCACGTTATCAATTTATTCTTTGGTAGAAATTATAGCATATTTTATCAACTTGTTTGTACAAACAAATTGATGATTTATATATAATATATATACTGTAAAGAATAATGGTAGTATGAAAAGTTGAGGCACAGCATCACATAAATGTAAATATATAATAATTATGTTACACTGTATGTATGTGAGAAATCCACGATTTCTCAACAAAAAATTTGAGTATACAAAAGAAAAAAATCCGGTATATAGTGATTCATAGTAGTTAGAGCGATAAGGTACCAACATTCACTGAACCTTGTTTTGGGATATATAATATTTAGTCTTTTGGTGGATACCTATGTAATTTAATGTGCTAATTTCAAATCCGTTAGAGGCCCACTTTCTATCTTGGTAGCGTTTTTGTGTAAGTACACTATGAGATATCAATCAAAATAACAGGGACGCATATATATAATACATATATGTATAAATTAAAAATGAACAAAAAGTGAGTAATGAATTGTTGTCTAGTCTAGTCAAGTTATTCACGATGATTCTGTTAAAAAAAGTAATTCTTTGTATTCTTCGCATTCACTTCATAAGCTAATTAAATGAACATTAACAGAACCGCCGGGAATAATTTGATCAGAATAAATGTTAGCGATCCCATCATTAGGGTGCTGATTCGTGTAAAAAATATCACTATACGTTGATAAAGCATTTCGAATACTTTCTATACATTTGCATAATATTCATTGTAATGCTATGGAATTCTGCAGAATTTGCATTTCCACCGTCCATTGATTGATCCGTCTCTTGATTTTGGATAAAACATTTTTCAATGTAAACTGTTACAACAATATTATCTGGTCAACCAACTGCCCGCTCCTGTTGAAGTAATAAATCTAATTAACTGTTGGTGAAAACCCTGTAATACAGCACACGGTTCCTATAAATAAATTCTATAAATGTAAAAATAAATGTATGAATCCCAATAATGTTGAATTGGTTGATATTGAGCAACAATTTGTTACTAACACAAAAACAAATTATTGATTTGATTTTTATTACTGCTTATATGATATTCTATAAATAAGACTCTTTTTAACAACAAACGTTATTTTTCATTAAAATTACTAATAGAGGTAGATGTAACGTCTAATAACGTCCTTATCACGAATAATAAAAAAATCTAACTATATTATTATAGTTAGTGAGTGGTCTCCGCAGATTTTAATGCATCATATTAAATTATATAGAAAACCTTGCTGTACTCAATATTTAATTTTTCGTGACGTTATATATGTGATGACGTCATAAATCGCTTTTACGGAAAAACGCTACCAAAATATAAAGTGCCCTACAACGGAATTGTAATCAGAACATCAAATTACACAGGGATCCACGTACCTGCAAAAACAAAATATATATCCCAAAGCAAGGTTCACCTCATATCGCTCAATGTTGTTACAATATATAAGTGATAGATGATAAGGATACATAAGTAGTCATTAAGTCAAGTAAAATAAATACACTCCAGAGTTTTGCTAGAGAATTCGGATTCTCGAATTCTGCCGCTCGCGCTTCTTCTTCGCGCAACTTCTTCAATGCAGCGGCTTTTTGCTTGCCTTTTTCGCCTGCAGAATTCTTTGCCATCCATACTAACAGATATAATCTTTCGAAAACTCACAAAATTTGCGGCCACCGCACGTCCTAAAAATACGGAACTGAAATAGCGCATGACAATTGTCTGTATTTTGTCATCCCAGAAACTTATAACGAGATCCGTTTCACGTTTTAGAACAATTACTATATACTCATCAGTCTTATTCAAACTATTTCTCAAGTGAGAAACACCAAAAACAAAACACAGCCACACTTATTCTGAGTTTAAAAAAGTTGAGTATATGACTATTAATACAGGAATTAAATCGAGTATATACAATACGTGGTCAAACTGACATCTGTTTAAATTGAAAGATTATTTTATAAAAAATAAGACGTTCAAGCGAAAATTATATTAGTCAGTCAAGAGGCAGACATCAAAAATATTTATTTGAATAAATCAGTTATATTTTAATTTTACTAATTCTACATCTAAGGTTTGAACTTTATTTGTTATTTTTTAATTTGTCACATTAGTATATTTGGACATTTTTAATATTAATTGGTCATACATTTTAACAGTAATGACGTTATTTTGTCCAAGAACATAATATGCTTATGACAATATCTAATATTTTGTGAAATAATTTACATGGGAAAATGATTTATCTATTGTACATTTTAATTTAAACAACCTATGCAAGGTTTTATTAACGTTATTTCATAAATTAAGAACGTTAGGATATAATGGCATCGCTATTAATTATAGAAAACACACTGAGAAAATTTAAATACATTTTTGAATAAATATATTAATAAGTTGTTTTTTAACTTTCATTTATCAAATATGTGCATTATTTATTGGAAATTCGAACTAGAAATATTGTGAAAATATAGATTTAACAATTTCACGTATAGCCTATGGGTACAATATTTATCTAACACAAGATTGTATAACTGATTTTTAGTATATTATAACAAAAACGACTTCATACAAGTAATGTTAAATTACAGCTACAACCACATGACCTATAATAACTAAAATAAGAAAGAGTAGTTATGCAGTATTTGATTTTATTATCAGTAGGTACATATTATTATAAAAGGCTGATGAATAATTGCACAACAAATCAATAGTAGTCATAACAACCATTCTCGCACCCACACAGAAAATTCATGTAAAAGCATATTAAGCATATAATATTTATACAGTAGGGTAAACCATAGAATAAACTAAACAACACTAAAGTCCTAAACAGTTTACAGCCAACAACAGCTATCCAATAGCATCGGCAATAATTCTGCTAACCGACTCGTCTGTGGAACGCACAATGAGTTTGAGTGTGACACCCGATTCTGAACTGACCACGGCCAGCTTGCACTGGACCAGGACCTCATGACCCCCGCGGAATACACCGCTGAGAAGGAGGAGATGTGAGGACTTGCCCTCATGGACCCGGTCACTACGGTCACAGGGCTGCATCCCCAGGTGGCCCACCACCAGCTTGATCGTCTCTGGAGAGGGAGAGATTATAATAGTGATGTTGGAGACGTGATAACGATATTTTTTGCTTATTCTGAAATAAAGGTAATTTATAATGTAAAATCGTGATTCTTTATGTACATTGCGTAAAAGATAATATAATGTATTTGAGTTTTTAATAAAATATAGAGCAAGAAAATATGCGAGATAGAGTCCGAATTAATCATTCAGTATATAAATAATAAAAAGTAAAATAAAAGTAGAACATATCAGTATATGTATCCAAATATCGATATAAATACATTTGATTAAATTTCAGAAGAATACTTTAAATGTCTAATTTTTAATACCGTAGGAGAATTCTCGTACATTTATAATAATTAGTTAAATAGCATAATATTTATTACAAATTATTATAATTATTTAATTCTAATTTCTAAATATAATAAAGCTAGTTCACACTCACCATATTATGACGTAAATAAAAATCTCAAATGAATTGAAAGTGATACCCGAAAATACTTTATTAAATCATTACGTAATTCGATTTTAAAAATACGAAAGCAAACAAAAATTGTTTAAAAACAGAACAGAACGTAAAGTGTAAACCGAAAAGACTCAACAGAAGCACAACCCACCATCAATAGTCTTGCATTTGCTGAGTGCGTAAGTCTCCTCAACTTCATTGTCCGTGCCGAGGTCGTCCCACGCGGCAGCAAAATTGGGTTTCATAACACGCTGTACACTGTCCGACAGAGTGACACCTAAATCTTCCAGCTGCAATCAGGCCAGCGGCGATAGAGTAGAGAACACAGCTCATGTTAAGTGTAACAGACGTTTTGTTCAATGGAAAAATAACAACTAACTAGCTATGCTAAATCAGAGCGCTACAAATTATTGATATACAACAGTTATAAGGAGGGGATCATGAAACCTATCCTCTACAGTACACCCAACTATCAGGTAGAGTCTAGAAGAGGAAAAACTATTCTAATTAATATCTCAGAAAATGCAGCTCGATAATACAGTAAATATATATTTATGACTATAAACCTTTACTTCTCTGTCATGAATCTAAACATTTTGTCTTGCTGACCTGATACTCGTCCTGCAGGCCCTCCGTGTCGTCGATCGGCACCCCCGCCTCACACTCTCTCACGAGGAAGCGGAGGGTGTTGGTGAAGTTGGTGGAGCACAGGTCGGGCCTCTCCGCCACGCACGGCAGCGCTACCACCACATAGACCTTGCCGGGCATCTGATAGGCCAGGACGGGGCAGGGCTCGCAGTGGACCACCTCGAACTCAGGATCCTCGGAGTCGATTGCGACGGAGACGTCTTCCAGCACCTGGTCCTCCATCGTGTTCAGGCAGTCGTACTGAGGGGGGAGGAGTGGGAGTAGTTAACTTAAAGAATATGAGACAACGACATTTTCTAAATTATAATATGTCCAGTGTTGGATACATTACATAGAATAAAAAACACCCTTTTCAAGAAACAATATGACATGGCAATAATATAAGCCAAATATAAAATAACAAAACAAGAAACGCAGTTAGACTATGTAGACTAACTATTTAGACTAACCAAATAAATCGAACATAACGCATATTTTTAATGAAAAGTTAAGGGTAATTTAAATATCCATTTTCAACGCCACTGTAAGTTTTCTCTATAGAAAGTTAAATTTGATCAATATAGTGAAAATATTATCGAATTCTTCATTAATTTTAAACCCTATTTATCCTGACATGTGCCGTTTAGGCACACCCATTACACATTTTAGTTTTTATGACAAAATTTTGAATATATGGAATTGAAATTTTATGAAATTTTGTTGTGTGTATAATGTATGTTCATAGATTTATATATTTTGCTACCATAAAAAATGTTAAAGCTGTTTTTCAGCGTATTTTAGACAGAGAATCTTTCCTAAAGAGAATAGACATTATGTATATAACATAATATAAATCAGTTTCCAAATATTAAAATTTTGATCAGTTACCAATTACATGAATAAATATATTATATAACATTACAATTTTTGTAAACTTCGTTATCTGTATATCTGTAATGTTGAACATCAGTCTGTGTATCACAAATATAAATCGGTTTCCAAGATTAAACTTTTGTAGAAATACTAAAAACATGCAAAGTATTTCCCGTTTAAAGTTTCATGGTCATAGCTAAAGTTGCTTTTGAAATATAAAGAAAAAATAGAGATGTGCCGCATAGCGGTATATTTCATGATTTAATATATGCAAATAACACCGGTTAAATAGGGTTAATAATACTTCTACTTCACAAACGCTAGAAATGATTTTTTTAAATTTATACTTTAACATAAAATGAACTAAATAACAAATTAAATTAATTGAATTGGTGAGAAAAACAGCTATTTCAACTGCGTATGACGCTAAGCTGTAATCAGTTGGCAAGTCATATCCTTTAACTTAACTCAACCTACCTGGAAGACGATGTGATTCTTGAACGTGTGTTTTATACAACTGACAACATATTCGGTCTCGGACTCGGTGAGTTCGGTGGGAGTTGAGGACTTGAAGAGGGGTCCCAGGGGCATCTTGGACCCCAGAAAGGCTAACTCCCGCATGTACTGGTCCTGCTTGCTTGAGGCAATACCGCCGCCACTGCTGTCACCGCCTAGGTAGCAGTGGGAGACGAGGCAGATTAGTATTGAAAGATATGAATGACGAACTGTTAATTATAATTTTTAATAAGTTAACAATACAATAAATAATAAAAACCATCCACTATCCAACTAAACTAAACAATATGAGAGTCTATTTATGTTATGTATATATATTTATTTATTTATTAAAATCCTTCTTAAACCCATATTTAAGTAACAATTAAGTATATAGTACACACAAAAAAGTAACACAGCTTAATTGGACCAGTCCAAAACAAGCTGGATTACAACGAATAACCAATTACAAAGAACAACAATTTTGATTTAGTTCCAGGAAAATCCTCCAAGCTAATAAATACTATTAATAACAACTAGGATAAAATGATAATTCATTTAGTATATCTATATAAGTTAAGCAGTGATTAGTATAGAAAGAGTGGATTCGCCCCCCCCCCCCAAATATGTGAATTTTTTCACAAAATTATCATTATGGGTGTGTTTTCTAATAATTTCGATGGTCTACAACACGGTTCATTTACTAGATGTCTTATATTTTCTTACATGTTAGTTATTTTTTATTTTTTGGTGTTTAGAATGTCCTTTTGTGATACTATTTGGTTATACAAAACATTCAATTTGAATAATATTGAAAGGTATATTTTAATAATAATATGTCGTTTTGTACAAATAATTAATTATTCTCATAAATAAAACAGTTTTTTTTAAATTTTAGATGGTCTCTTACACTGTCTGTTTCGTTATATACTGTCTTAATTAATTCCGATTGGTCATATTAATGAATTTTCACCAAAATATCATGAAATATAATCATTGTGTATGTGTTTTCTAATAATTTAGATGGTCTGCAACATTGTTCATTTACAATAAATGTTATATTTTCTTACATGTTAAGCACATTTTATCTTATTTTTGATGTTCAGAATATTTATTTGTGATACTATTTGGTTATACAAAATCAACGTTTTGTTCATTTTGTTCAAAGGACATTCTAAACAACAAAAATAAATCATACTTAACATGTAAGAAAATATAAGATATATTATAAATGAACCATGTTGTAGACTATCGAAATTATTAGAAAACACACCCATTATGATAATCTGATGAAAAATACACTTATTTTTTGGGGGGTGGGCCGAATCTACTCTTCCTATATTACTACAGTGGAAACAATTGAAAAGAAGGAAATCATTTTACTATACAAAAACGCTACCAAAGGGCAGTGGCAATGGTTTTAAAATTTGGTTCGCCTTCTTCCACCTGGCCGATTATGACCAGTTTCTCTGACCTAACAATAATAATGTCCCAGCCAGCAGAGTTACAGACAAGAATAAGTACAAGAAGCACAACTCACCCTGAGCCCGGTCACCATCCACACTGCCACCAACACCCGAAACATGGCCTCCCGATGACCCAATCAAATCCCCCTCGGCCACAGTGGGCACCATATCCACCACCGAAGCCACCGGGGCCTCTCGGATGTCGTAGGGCTGATCGTGGCCGGCTGGGGTAAGCGTGTACTCCTTGAGGGAACGCTCCAGCCCCGCGGGGGACAGCTGGTTGTGCCCCAGGATGTAGGTGGTGCTCAGGGATTTGTTGCCCTGGGAGAGCAGGTGGTAGAAGAAGGTGGCACGGTCGCGGACTTCGTCGTCCTCGTCCAGCATGATACTGAGGGGTGGGAAGGTTGGTTATACGTGTAAATAAATAATTTTAATAACGAAAATTGTTCGTTATTATGAAAAAATCCTGCTTTTAAATTGTTTACTATCAACAAAACGTATAACATTCTGAATAAGAAAACTTTCTTAAATTATACATACACCGACAAATTACATTTAATATTTAATAAAATCGCGTCGCATATAATAATTTATATAAGAATAAACACGATAATAACAATTAAATTCAAAATAACAGACACCAAGAGCTTATTACTTTTAATATCTACAAACAACAATAATTATTAAAATACGCGATTCATTGAAACGTAACAAAATATATGTTAAAACTTTTATAACGATTTTCCACACAATTAACTATAATAATAATAATTATATTAATAACAATATAATAATAACAATATTGAAATAATAAAGAAATTAAAATTAATTAAAAAATGCTCATAGATTAAGAAAAGGTTGCCCAAGTATGTTCTCTTTCTAGGTGTATAATGTACAATGAAAAATGTAGGGTTTACCACAAATCAAGAATAACATAAATTATCCACAAGGCCAAAAATTATATTTATGAATTCCAAGACTACTATCATATCTACTATAAACTATAGTATAGCCACAAGTAAGCCTCACCGTTTGAGCAAAACGAGCACATTGTTGAGCAGCTCCTCATTGCAGGCGCCAAAGCGGGCCAGCGCGGTGGTGGCCGTACAGCGCACACTGGCCGACTCAAGCATGATCCGGTTGTAGATGTAGCGGATGAACTTGCGCGGCCGCTTCAACTGGGGTCCCTCCCGCCCGAGCAAATGGAGGATACGTTGGGTGAGTTTGACGTGCTCACAGTCCTCGATGAACTCGCAGAGGTGGAGGAGGCCTGGTGGGAGGGGGGGAGGTGGATATACACACGATATTGACGCCTATAACATGTGCTTGTTACAGTGAATCGAAACCTAATTTTTTTAATTAAAAGTTGAGAACAATCATGGATTGGATTTCTTACCATGATCTTATAATATGACTTCCCGTGAATTGAAAAATCCCACATATTTATAGTTTACACAGAAAATAATGATTTATTTAAGATATTAGAAGAAATTCAGAACTTAGTTATACAAAATAGTGTAGATTATTTTATAGTTTATGAAAAAATATTTCGCATAATTTGCCTTACACGTACATAGATGCAAACTATAAATCCCACCTTCATTCATAACTACTGGTGCAGTGGTAATAGCAGTCTAATCTAGTATGTGATAAGAGAAATTGAGGGCTCACCGGCATTCTTGGCCTCCGGGATCTCCCTGATAATGGCCTCCATAGTGTGCACAACAGCCTTCTTGAACTTGTAGCCGCTGTTGTCCCTAAGGAGACCCGACAGGAAGGTGAGCATTGCGGAGTATTTGCGAGGATACTTGGAGGCCAGCGAGCGAATAGACTCCACTACGACTATCTTAAACTCATCGGTGATCTCGTTCATGAAGGAGCTGATCTGCTTCATCAAACGATCCACGCTGCTCTCACTCCCCGTCTACAAGTAGGAAGAAGTGGGAGTAGGTGCCGTTTTAAGTTTCACCGATATATTTAGAATGCTAGATATTGACTGTATGATCAATTATTGGTAATTGGATATATTATGTATAAATAAATGCATTTTGAATTTAAAATACTCAACTTTAAAGAGATAATGTAAAAAATAATGTATAAATTCAGACATATATTTTGTCAAATAAAATTATTTATATTGAAACTAAAAAAACATTAATTGAATATGCATATAACAATACGGACCTGTAAAAACAATACAAAATTAGGATTAAAAACACATATTATGATGGATGCTAAAGTAAAAATTTAATTATAATTAATGTTTAAGTAAATATGTTATAAACAAGATTGCAATGATTTAGATCTTTTGATTTGAATAGAACTAATATAATTATTTTGTAATTTTTCAGAATTAAAAGCAACAATTTTAATCAAAATGTATCACAGTTAACAAATACAATAGATGATTATTTTTAAGAGAAAATATTAATAATAAATTCACTGAAAAATTAAGCCACGAAGATTTCCATAAATATTAAATTACAAAAACGTAACACTTTCAAAAATTTAATTCAAGCAACTGTAAGTAAGTATGAGAAATCCTCTATCCACTGCAGCTAAGACCGCAACACTCCAACATTACAATATAATTTCTCACTTTGAGCAAAGTGGTGATGGCAAGAGTGGCAATGCTTCGATTACTATCCGTGATCAGCTGGTCCAGATCCAGATTGCACGCGGTCACGGCCGCCGGATGTCGCATGGCAACATGGTTCAAGGTGCGAACGGCCGCATAGCGCATAGCAGGCTTGTGCGAGCCGCAGAAGAGTTGCAGGACACTGACTGCCGGGGCCAGCTCCTTGGCCGTGGATTCTCGGAGGCTGACAATGGCTCGGGCGGCCTCGTACACTACCATCTCGGACTTGTGGCGCAGCGAGGACTCCAGGAAATCGAAAAGAACTGCGTTGCCGCTGCAGGATAAGAGAGATTGAGTCCAGATGATTAGCAACAAAGTGATAAACCGGCCTCAAGATAGATTCATTAGAATTCACATTGCTTAAATTCCTAATTCCAGTCTGATCGGTGAAGCACCAATCCCAAATTTTCAGATTAATTACACGTATATAGTTTTTGTTTATGTGTAGTTATTATAATAGATAATAACATAAAAGTTTTATTTTTAAAAATAAAAACTGAATTTTCTTGAAAGGTTATTTTACGTAATAATTAAAGAAAATTTTGCATTACTTTAAGAATTTTCAAAGTCGTTATTGACATTTTGAAGTGTTTTTTTCGCATTTACAATATTTTCAGATGTTTAAATTCTTCAGTACCACAAAAATAATTATCCTTAAAAATGAATATCCAATAAATGTTTCTAATAAAAATAACAGAAAAAGCTGCCTCTCCCGAATAATCAAAATACTTTTAATCATACCTAAGTCCTTCATCTTCAATTTGTTTCGTTGCAACACGGATCTGAAACGCAATACGTTACAACAGAATGATGTACAAAGTTTCTAAAAATTAGAATACAACAGCATTGAGAAGCAGCTGAAATACTCACCATCAAACAGTGAGCATAGGAGGACTTGAGCGAAGCTCGAGTAAATTTCTGCACCATCTTCATAACCGCGAGCTTGTCCACCTTCCTAATCTGGTAGAGCAGTCCCAACGCGTGGTACTGGACCATCTGTCGGTCGCTGTTGGCCGCCTCCTGCACCTCGTTTGACCAGCGACGGACCACGTCGGGACTCGTGCGCATCAGGTGGACAGCCGAGGCTAGGGCGGCCGAGCCAATGCTGGGCGACTTGTCGACTATCGCCTGCTTCATGTAGCGCTCGATACTCTGCAGCATGGTTGACTAAAGAAATAGGGTGAAAGTAAGGTGGGTCAATTATATATTTTATATAGATATTCGTTATGTAAATTGATGCAAAATATTTAATAAGTAATTCAAATATACAATTTCTCTTACAATTTAACATATTTTCATATATATAAAAATCGATATATATTATATAGATTACATAGTAAATTATCTATATTTAATTCAGTTGTAGGTCGTTGTTTGTGCCTAAAAATATCACTTGTAACAATGAATATTTTATAGTTTTTTAATACTTGTCACTGATAAATTTGAATCAAATTGCAAATAGTTTAAATGCTACATTCGGGAGTACTTTGTAACATTATAAAAATCAGTTATGCGATTTAAAATCTTACGTCAGTTATTCTGCAAAGAGCACGAATGGCAGGCGCACGAAATGCAACTTCTTGGCCTGTCATATCCTTCGTTAAGCTACAATAAAAACGGAAATTAAAACACTCATCATTTATTACATAGTAAAGTGAAATGTTTGTTGTTTAGGCACCTGCTGGTAACAATTATGACATCTTCGGCGATTGAAGCCATCTCTTTGATTACCAAATATACCATTCGTCGAAGATTTTGCTGTAATAATGACAAAAATAATAGCATAAACTAATTTTTATTAATTAATTATTTCATAAACTTACATCTTTCGATTGGAAAAGTTTTGTCATTGCAAAAAAGGCTTCGGTAGCTTCATTTTTACCTAACTTATCACCCTGGAAATATAGACAGATTTTAAATATATATTTCAAGAATTAGCTTCAATTGAACCAACATTAAACTTACTCTAGTTAGTATTGTTAACATTTTAGTCAAAATGTAAATACATTTTTTCGGATTGAGAGGACTTTCATTGAATGTACGTGCCTATAAAAAGAAAACGAATGAAATAAAACGATGGCCCTCATATGCATAGTAAAATATATTTTCGTATTTTCTTTAAATTAAAAAAAATTGTGTGAACAACAATATTAAAAGCTATCAATTATTAAGATACCATTTCTGCTCAGCTAATTTAATATTCTCAATTTTGATTTTATAAAATTTGGAGCTATTATGTTCTTCTAATAGTAAGCACTATCAAATGACATTTAATTTTTTTAATCATTAAAATTTGTCAATATTAGTGTTCAACTTTTTGCTATGGATGATCAGTATTGAAAAAATTATGGCAAATAAACCATTCTATTAAAAATGATTCTATTAAGTATATAAATCCGTCAAAAAGTAACATTTATAAGCAATAATAAAAAACGCAAGACTTTTAAATGTTATCTAAAATCAGATCCAATAGTAGCTTAAATTCAGTTCAGGATTTAAATGAGTTTTTAACAAAATATACCATTTATAAAAAAAAACTAATAGAAATAGCCTTTAAAAGGTTATAACAATATAAAATTAAATAATTACCTCTTGAAGTACAGATGTCTTTTCTAGACTTAAATACATACTTCCCCCTGAAATAATGAAGTGCAACAGTCATTAGTTACATAATAAGGTATAATAAAGGATGTGGTACAATTGGAAGCACTGCAAATAATAAATATTTAATCATAAAAGTAAACAGCTGGCATAATAGGCGGATTGTTGCAAGCTATTGCATAATAAAATATCACTCAACATAATTAATTTAAAATTGAAAATATACTGTATAATAGTAGGAATATATTATAATTAATATTGTATAGTCAATTATGAGTTATTAATTAAAAGATACAGTGATAGTTACACCATA
This sequence comes from Coelogynopora nodosa, assembly GCA_034780555.1. Classification (NCBI taxonomy): domain Eukaryota; kingdom Metazoa; phylum Platyhelminthes; order Proseriata; family Coelogynoporidae; genus Coelogynopora; species Coelogynopora nodosa. The sequence continues at coordinate 6,618 of JAUZND010022418.1, read as the reverse complement.
TTATATGATCAATTTCAATTGAATTTATCATATTTATTGAATTAAAGTATCAGCTATGCTTTGAACAAAAAGATAACTAATATAAACAAACACATTATTTATATAATAAATATGATTTAAATTATAAATGACAATAGTATTAACATTGCAAATTACTAATCTAAATTGAACACCATAATTATTATTCAACCAAACAGGGAACCAAAATAATTGAGCTAACAGTTCTACCAATCAGTAACAAATAAGTATAAGCATAATTAGAGTTGTACTGTTGTTTACTTTGTTAAATAAAAAAATAGAATAAACTATTATTTTATCAATTTACTATTCATTTTATTCAGGTTTTTTCTTAGATATCTAGGCCTGTATTACAGAAGCAACTTTAACGCTGTTTTAGTTAGTGAGCACTAAAATAGATGACATATAAGTTAAAAATAGTACATTGTTCGCTTAGAGTTAGAACTGGATTACAGAAGCAACTTTAACTTAGTATTGCTATGTAGGTCAACTGTGACTCATAATTATAGTAAGTTAGTTTAGTGTTGGATTCCACACGCACATTTAAGCATTTATTAAGTTAGTCGCGGTTCAATTGTAGTGATATATTTAGTGGCTGGCAGGGGCACCTCTAAACATACAATATGAATTTTATTGGTGCTGTAAATTATATTAACCGGATACGTTATTTAGAAAGACGGATACTCGCAATAATTTAAGGGATTTAAACAACCCATTGAAAAATATACTCAAAAAGAATTTATAACAAGGTTCCGTTTTTCTAAAGAAACTACAATTTTTATTTGCGATATTTAAGAGAAAATTTATCAAGACGGACACAACATTTTTCAGTTAGAAGTGCTGACCGCTCTTTGGTTTTACGCAACAGGAACATTTCAAATTGTGTTGGGAGATTTGAACTATTTAAGTCAGTTTTTTATTTCAAAATGTGTAGCTAGTGTTTCGACAGAATTTGCAAATCTTTGACAAAATTTTATTAATATGCCTACACAAAATAAAGCGACCGTTGTTTTCTAACAATTTTCTAATATCGCTAACTTTCCGAGAGCGATATTGAACACATATTCCTATTTGCAATCCTGGTGGACTTGACGCACATAGATCTTTTAATCGAAAACAAATTTATTCAATTAATATACAAGCCTGTTGTGATTATAAGTACGCTATTAGAAGTATTGTTGCGCGCTGGCCAGAGAGTGTGCATGACATATCCAGGTTCTCTTTGTTAAACATTTATATGTATGATAACGTAGCATTGACTAATATACTTACTGACCAATAAGCATATGAGAACACAATCAGCTGTAATAATGACGATGTGTGTGACGTATTAGTGGCCACTAGTTAAAATTAGCTCTTGGAATGATGACTACAATTAGTTTGAGTCGCGACTAGTTCGTAGCGCCACTAAACTAAAATTGCTTCTGTAATACGGGCCACTGGTTATGACTTCACTGTGGGAGATTTTGTGTGTGCTTCTTTCTCTGTGGTAATTATCTCAAATCTATATCGCTATACTCATTGTATTCATTATTCTATATTTCAGGGTTGCCACGGGTCAGGGAAAAGTCAGGGAATTTAGGTATAAAGCGAAAAGTCAGGGAATTTATAAATATTTATTGAAAATTTTATGAAGTCAGGGAATTAAATTTTTTATATATTACATATTTTAAACAACCCTTTATATGCATTCTAGGTAAAAAATAACCTCAAACATTTTTCACACTTCGTGTGAATTCTAATTTATTCATACATTTATCTCTTTTCTTTTTAGTTTTGGTTTACTTCCAAAAATCGAATGCATTACGTACCAAAAAAGATACCGAAATATCTTAATTAAATATCTATCAAATTAAAAGAGGGTGAACTGTAATATGCATTTATTATTTAACATTCAATTGACATTTTGAATTTAAGTCTGTATACAATACTTTAATAAAATTTCACTATAACATTCTACTAAATCTATCTAATTTTTCTGAATTTTATTGTACTAAAAAGTCATGGGAAAGTCATGGAATTTGATCTTTGAAAAAGCGTGGCAACCCTGATATTTATTTAACTGTCAAATAGTAGTAAATGCAGTGTTTTAAATTATTACTACTGATTACTACTATGGTCAACCATAACATAGCTTATTTTAATAATCTTATTTTAGTGAAACGGAGTTAAATCAGCATAGCTATATAGAATATGTGGCCTTTCTGTAGTTTGTTTTATTGATCCCGTTCGTTATTATATTGACATCGTGCTTATTAGCTCTATTTGTCGAAAAACTGTTCATTTCAATGAACGAAACCAGTGTTATGTTATTTAAATATCAATTATTTCTGTATCAGTTACGTGATTGATATAATTTTGGGTGAAATAAGTATTATAATTATTATTTACATCTACAATTTTATTATAAATTAATTATATAAGGACATCTAAAAAGTTATACGTAATACATTATTTTGTTTTCATATTGGAAATCTATACTGTTAAGTATACAATTAATTCATAGAGATATAGTTTATATTCAAACTTTGTTTAATACCATTTTCTAAGTGAAACAAATATTTAACTATTTACACACCTCCCGCACGATACAAAAAAATTCATTTTTTACCAAAAAGTAGCCAAAATAAAATAGAATAAACCAAAAAACAACCAAAAAATTTGAAATTTTATATATTGCTATTTTATATATTTTAAAGTACTATATATATTCAGAATTTTTTGTGCTACGTACATACCAACTATGCTATGCTAATGCTACCAATGTTACAAACAAAGTGAGACAAAAAACGATGTATGTGACACAATTATGAATTTTCCCATATCTTCATGAAATCAAAAAACATTAAATAAAGGGTATTAATTTATTAGGGTATAAATTTAATTGAAACAACTATTGTATGTACATCTCAGAAGAAGAAACAGGGTGGTAGCTTTGTCCGCTTTTGGTCTGAGATAGAAGATTTAGTTATTTCAGTTTATAACAGCTCAATCTTTGTTGGTCGTAGTGTTTGAAGCAATGGGCGATCACTTTTTTATATGGGTTAATAGATGGGCTGGTCTAAGACTGTTTGCTTCATATTGAAATGGATGGTCCAAACGGTAACAAAGCATTTCTGAAACTTCTTACTGTTGAGTTTTCAACTAAAAGTATGTCTCCCTTCATCAATATTGGCTATCAATTTTATGAATATAGCCTTAATTGTGTAAGTTTATTTTTTTGTTTTCACATTTTCCTATTTTCATATTCGTATAAGGATTATTTTTCATCTACTACTGTATTATATGTTTAGTTCTTCGAGAGAATTTTTACATTTATTTTAATGAAATCTTATATATGAGGAACCAAAAAAATACGATTCGCTTGACTGATTTTCCATAAAAATATTTGCCATTTTTTTCATTTTTATCATTTATATGTATACAACGATACACAGTAAATAAAAAATTGTGGGGAAAGCATTTCATAATAGGAAACAGTTTAAACTATATAATCATTAGAATTACTGAGATAGGAGAACTTCATAAATTATTCATAATCAACATGAACTCCTTCCATATAACTAAAATATACAAACAACTTGATAATTTGAAATATTGCATTTAAAGTCTTTTCTTTTAGGTGTAAATACTGTTGGCTATAATTTTTTGTTTTGTTAAATATTGTCTATATTGACTTCCGTGGGTGTCAAACTATTTCATTTGGGTATATGAAGAAAATTTACATTATCCAAATAAATAGATGTAAACGTTTACAATAGTTTCATACATTTTAATTAGCTAATTATTTAGTTTAATTATTATGCAGTTATTTATTTTTAATTATATATCAAAATATAATATAAAATTATTATATATCTATTGTATATATTTAATTATTAAATAATTATATTAATATATTTAATTATTATATATTATTAATTCTTATATTAATTATATTTAATTATTATACAATACACTAATTTCCACAATCAAAATGTTAGAATTCACGGTTTGAAGCCTATTATAATGTTGACACCTGTGTATTATAAAAGTAGTGAGTGTCTCATCTGAATGTTGGCCAAAACTACTTAATCTACAACCATGAAACTGGGAACATGGGCTGTGATATCACAATATCGTAATGCTCACACTCGTACCCAGTAAATGGTGTGGATGTAATTGTCTGTAATTAATGTTTATATATTTGAACATATTAATATTACAATTTATGATACGCTAACAATAGGAAGTTTTACCAACCAGTTGATAAAGATAATTTATTCACTGTAGTATATTATATTAACTGTCAAGTATTAGTTGTCAAGAAAGCTTTATAACTGCTCTTTTGAAATATTTTGAACTTTTTTTATCCTTTTCCGATGACACTTAAATTCACATATTCACATTCTCATGATATTTTTATTTATCATTCTTTATTGATCCACACCAAAGTGTCATATTCCGACTCTGTGGTTGGGTTGGCTAGGCCTAATGTATACATTTTAGCTCGAAACCGGTAGTGCTCTGTCTCTCTGCTGTCCTGGCTCGGCGCTTAGTGCTTACTTATTATAGTCTACATACTTAGCTCGGTCTAGATGGTATGCCTATCTTTGTTCTATTATACGCACACAAATTGGTTTGAAACTATATATAAAAGTACCCCTCAATAAGCATCAGTTATTATAGTTTACAGCATTTAGTCAGTTCGATCAAATTTGTCCAATTAGCTTTATTTAAAATGGCTGAGTTTATGGAAATACCAATAGAAGTAAAAAATATTATCGAAACATTTTTAATCCTCTGGACCATTTTAATGATAAACAACTATTTGCTGATATCAGCTGATATAGCTGAGTATTTACTCGCGCAGAAAATTTTTAATAATTTGAAAGTATATAATTACCAACTCTTTTGATTAATTGAAATCCTAATTATTGTTATCCATGTTTTCTGAGACTGCGTGATTTTACAATAGTAAATGAACACATTCTATTCAAATCCTCAGCACCACCACAAAACAAATAAATAAGAAGAACCACAAATTATCATCGCGACTGTCAAATAAGAAACAAAATTTAATAATAGTATTCGGATGGTTTAAAGGAAAAACCAACATTCATGACTAAACTCCAGAAACGTCGAACTAAAGGAATGAGTTATCATCAAACCACAAAAAATAGTTATAAACAAATTTACAATCCAAACATAGCTTGTTCTCTATGTAAAACAGTTCTGGGGTGATTTAATGGCAAGTCAAACATTCAATCAAGTCAAAAAATACAGTCTCAAATCCAAAAAGCAGAAGAATAATTGGGGACAGGCAGGATCATAAAGAAAACACATGTAACAAATGATATTTATCATAAAAAGATGACTAAACAATGGTGCAGGACTTTCGACCCTCAGCGAAAGCTCAAATTTATAAGAAGGACAACCCTTCACTATTATAATCCAACGAGGTATAAATATAGCATGTATAGCTTATTAAGGAAATTATCATTAATATTATATATTTTGTCCATAATTATTTAACTTAACCCGGGTTTCTACTCCCCGTTTCTTTAGGTACACCCGCAAAAATTAATTCACGAATCAAGTGCATATACACTTTATTGGTGCATGCACATTTTTAAGTACGCAATCGAACGGGTCCAACGCGGGAACCCAATTTAATGCAGAGGCGTAAATGTATCAGTTTCACTCATGCATCAAATAATATGCATACTCTTTAACACAACTCTATAACATAGGAATAAATGATAAAGTATATAGCGTGTGAGTTCGAACGAGGTGTCTACCTCACATAATCGATATTTTAATTTTTTTAGAAACTACAAAGTTTTATATCAAAACTGAAGCAAATAGTTGTAATTAATTATCAATTGATTATTTCACTGTGCGGTACCCCACTAGCAAGATAGTAGATGGTCATATTAGTTTTTGTGCAGGTGTCACAGGTAGGAAAAGCTTATCGGTTTATTTCATCAACCATGAAGTTGATGATCTTGTTGTCCATAATTTTCTGGAATATATCAATTTGATCGAGATTAACTAAAGACGCTGAATGAGCTTCGAAGTTTTTGGCAGGTTTATTTCCCATGTCACCTAATTTAGTATAGCCCGGGTCCTCGATTCGAAACCAACATCGTTCACCAGGAATGGGAACGTCATCAACTTCAACATTAGGTCAGTTCACAAACGGTTTCAGTTAGGTTTCAGTTCAGTTCGTTTCAGTTCAGTTCAATTAGTTTAAAAGACGTTTAACTACAGCTTTGTGCCGCGCCGATGATACTGGTGACTCATCGCAGAAATCATTGCTGTAGTTAAACCATTTCTAACTGAAAGTTGACTGCGTTTGACTTCGTTTGAACGCGCTTACATAAAATACACTATTTCAATGAAAAATAAATTATTTTCAGTTGCACATAAAATGATTTTTTTTATTTCTCTATATTATAAAACACATTTAACGGATTTGAATTCTTCGTAAAAAATGCAGAATGTTGATTGTTTGAAATTAAAAATTAGGGCTATATTTCACATTTTAATTTATTAACTATTTAAATTGATATCATATTTTACATTTATAATATTACTATGTTTTATTTTTTATATTTA
>JAUZND010022407.1:0-16676 GCA_034780555.1 Coelogynopora nodosa | reverse complement strand
AAGGTTTCACTAAGGTTTCACTAAGGTTTCACTAAGGTTTCACTAAGGTTTCACTAAGGTTTCACTAAGGTTTCACTAAGGTTTCACTTAAGGTTTCATTAAGGTTTCACTAAGGTTTCATTAAGGTTTCACTAAGGTTTCACTGAAGTTTCACTAAGGTTTCACTGAGGTTTCACTGAGGTTTCACTGAGGTTTCAATGAGGTTTCACAGAGCTTTCATACAGGTTTCATATAGGTTTCACTTAGGTTTCACTGAGCACTGAGGTTTCAATGAGATTTTACAGAGGTTTCAATGATATTTCACTGAGGTTTTTTATGAAATTTCATTATCACTGACATTTTAATGATATTTTAATTATGTTTCATTATAATTTTATTGAGATTTCACTTAGTTAACAACGATATTTTTCCGGGGTTTTACTGATATTTTTCTTAGGTTTTACTGAGATTTCACTGAGGTTTAACAAAAGTTTCACTGATGTATCAAACATGTTGGTATCTAGATGTACAGTTTGTGTTGCATCCACTCAACAAGAAATAAAAAATTGTTTTAAGTTACCATATTTAGTATGTTGAATAATTACTCCAACATAGTCGTACGCATGATTTTATACTTTATTATAAATAGAAAAACTTTTATATATTGTTTATTTTAATTGATGTTTTTTAACATCAAGTCACTCTGTCGAATCTTCCTTGAGTTATACGTCATCAAAAAGTGGTCAATGTTGGTGTGGACGTTCTAGTATCAATATATATTTTTAATAATTATAATCTAAAATGATAATTAATTTCTAAGAGAGAGAGATTTTCAATCAATACATAAAAATTGTGCAAAAAGTGTTTGTTAATTTATGCATTATTTTTAATGTAATGCTTTTAAATCTAGTGAAATATGCATTATGCAAAAAAACAATATAATATTATTCCAGAATAAATTTTAGTAGAACACCTTTTCATCTAGTTAAATTTATACATGTCTAACAGCTGATTTGATAGTTTTACGGTAAAAAAAGCATCGGTTTTGAAAGTGTAACTCACTATTTTATAAAAATAAAATAAAATCAATATAATATAATTTATATGGTAGCCTACCTTTCGCCTCAACGACTTTAATCTTTAGGTGGGGATCATTCTTCCAAAGCTTGTATGCTGCTGATAATCCACTCAATCCAGCACCAATAATCACCACATCACATTCCTCCTCCATGCCGATAGGAATTATGCCTTTAAAATAAATATATATATATATATCGAAATAATGCGGTTATTAGATCAGAGACTGTATGAGATTATATTGTTTGGCGAAAATTGTTTAGAATGTGATGTGATTGCAATGTGATTTCGTGTATTTAAGGTCAAAGCTCATTTTATTTACTGCAAACATTTGTAATCAACGCGAAAGTTTGCACTTATTTCTGTCTTAATGATGTTAAGTGGTTAAGGTGCAACTGATGTAAACAAAGATAAGCAATTATTATTATATACTATATACAATATATAACTATACAATATTCTATAATCTCGCAAATATTTTCGTAATCATACATGATAGACTGGCCTTGGAACCCTTTGAGACCCACAGCCCATTAGTGACCCAAGATTTCGTAAATTTTTATGGAATCCAAACTTAATTTTTGAGACCCGGCTGTGAAATTCGTGTGTTTAGTTGACTTTAAACTTAATTTTCTTGGAGATTTTTTAAACAAAACCTTTAGCCGTATTTCTACAGTCAGCTTAGAAAATCCATTTTTTGTGTATTCCGTTTTGAAGATGTAAATTGAATACTAAAAATATAGGTAAGTCATTTGTACTGAATATTTATATTGCATCTGTATCGTAAAATAATAGACTAAGTATAGGTAAACATATGTAATGATGAATAGTTTGTAGGAACGTTGCATGCAAAAAGGTGTTGTGGGTCACAAGTAACTTTTCACCATTTTTAATAATATTGAAATATTATAAAAATAATGGAAATACACTACAAGTGTTTTATAACAAATAATATTTTATTTTTAAATACTAGGACAATTTTAAACAATCAAATGTTTTTTTGATTGTTTATTTTTTATTATTACTATTATTGATTGCTTAGAACATGTCCTACCAGGTCAAAAATGAAATATTATTTTGTTAAAAAAAAATTTGGAGTGTATTATATAGAAAGTAATTAGAAGGTAATAAAATAGAATAAAATAGAAGATAATAATAATAAAAAAGAAGGCCATGAAGTTTATTTTGTAAATATAGGTATGTTTAAAATGATATTTGTAGAAATATTTGATATTTTATGTAGTATGTTCATTGAAATAATTACTTTGGCATGTAATATTTCTGAAGTAATTGTATTGTAGATATAACAGTGATGAGATTTATGCCCTGTTCGACACTGTAGAAAGTGATGATGAGGAAGACATAGAAAACCTGATGAATAATAATGATACAGAATTTACAGCTGAAGAAGTATAGCAGAAAAATGTGATAAAGATATTATCGAAGGGGGATGGCTGTAGTTCATTCAGAGAAACAATCTAAAAAAGTTGAAGAACATTGGAAATGCCAAAAGTAGGAAAGTGGGAAAAAAGTGGGAAAGCAGGACTTACTGATCTAAAAATTGTTAAAACAAATATTTACTACTTGAAAGTAATATGTATTTATATTTTTCGAGAGTCCCCCTATGGTTGGAGTTATGAAAGTCCCTGTAACCTGAAATAGATTGTGACGCTTCGTTAATGTACTAAACAGGTATAAACTATATTTATATACTTATATATTATATACGTCATTAATTTATGTTCTCTAATTGGTTTGTAGGTCCTTAAATGAAAAGGTCCCTATTTAATTTCGTTTTACCTATTAAAAAAATTATTATTTAATCTGCTGTAAATCCCTAAAATGTCTATAACTCCGTCAAATTTCAACCGATCTTCCAAAAATTGTCACTGACTCATAGCTATTCATAGCTAAAGGTCTATTTAATTTCATTTTACTATATATATAATAACAAATAGATGTAATCAGCTGTAAGTCACTAAAATGTATATAACTACATCAAATTCAAAAACCGATTTTCAAAAAAATTGCATTGACTCATAGTTATTCCGAAAGTTAATCAATAAAATTTCCTTTTACTTTATTAAAAATATATATATTTATTATGTAATTAAAAACAATTTAAAAATTGTATACTAATTACAAAAAAATTGTTATGTATTGTAGTATAAACGATTTGTCTTCTGTTAGTGAGTCATCATACCAAGTTTGCTTTTCAAAAGTTGTTAACATTAAAAGTTAAATCGTCAAAAATTAAAACAGTGTCTAAAAACAATATTTATAATTAAATAATATGTTTACAATGCAATTTGACACAAATTAAATTTTTTATGGTTATAAACTACTTACAAATACTTACAAATATTTGTAAGTAGTATACAAATATTAATCTTATTATACGAACTTTGGTTGCTGTAGGTTACTAACCAAAAATTTATAACCAATGAAAGATTTGGGGTCGCTTTTGATCCATAATTATCCTGATCGTAAATTTTTTTTTAAATGGAGGGTAAAATGTAAAATAGTGTTCCAGAATCGACCCTTCCTATACTACTACTTTCTATTCAAGTCCTCAACATCACCACAAATAACATAACCTCCCTCCCCTCCCTCTCATATGTTTTAAAACATTGGAAAACAAAATAAGTCGAGAATCGACGGGCTATCCCACTAGTTAACTCTACTAAAAGCCGTTGTTTGTGTATGAATTCTTCAAAAATATTATTAAAATCTTAAAATAATTATAATAACCTCAAATAATTATAGCCAAAATATATACAAAATATATATTGTAAAATTACTAATTTAATTATTATTTAAAGAGAGTCGCTTAAGCACAATATATGTGCCGATAACTTGTACTATACATATTTATAGATATTTTTAAATTCTACATAAAATATAGATACTTTTATTATTTGTTGAATTAAGTACAACTTAATGATATTTATGCCTTTTATGTCTATTATTTTGTCCCAGTTTCACATACTCCTTAAAAAATTTTCATACTAATATTGATGTTTTGGAAGATTATTAAAAGGTGTAAAATTAGTCAACAATTTTGTTTAAGTATCTTGAATATTCACAGTTTAAAGTAGATAGCGAAATCAAATAATTGAGATTATACTAATCAGCTTCAGTGTAACAATGTCATCAACATAACTCCATTTTATAATAAATAATATAGCTGCATAATATATCTAAATTCAAACCATTATGGACCCTTAAAATTGCCCTCAGAATTCAGTTAAAAAATATGCGGTGTATACTAGTATTTATGCTAGTAAATATGCTAGTATTTAGTATTTGACATGAGGTGACTTTAGATATATATATATGTAATGTATATGCCGTATTTAGATACCGATATTAATACTTTAATTACTCATCTCCAGTAATCTATTATGGTCTCTTGGGGCCATCTGGCTCTCAGTTCAACTCTGGTTGATTATGAGGACAACTTGAGAGTAATTCAGCAATATATAATAGAAGAACCAGTTACGTTTACAGTTCGAAATAATCATTGAACTATAATAAAATGTAAAATGGGAAGATTAAACGTTTCCACTTCTAACTGTATTTTCGGGTATGAGTGAAATATCGAGAGAAAAAGTCTACAGAATCAGAGATAATAATAATTAATAAAATATTTGGACATGTTAGTTTAACCTATTTAACAAAAATGCAAAAAATTAAAACAAATCGCGAAGCTCGATATTTTAACTTCAAACTTATTTCAACAATTGAGTGTTATTCAAAGATAAATATTATTTAGTTCAGTCATTTATTAAACTTCTTTTTGTAATCGATTTTTAACTTTAAGTATGGAAAAGTGGCGTTATATTTTATGCAACAGAAATTTAGTGAAAATATTATAAGAAAAAATAGCTTTGTAAATTCTATTAGTGGAGATAAAATCGTAGTTATGTACAATGCGCTGAAATTTCTATTCTGTATTATATATATATATATATTAAATTATAAGCAATTGACTTAGGCTATAAAGCAAAAAACTTTCACAGAACGTAGGTATATATATTTGTTCTGAGACAGTTTTTTACGTTCTACATCAATTGCTTATTTTTATTTCAAAAAGTAGATTAAACGATATAACTAAGTAAAGGAATACAAGAAATACAAGAAATATGACACTCCTGCTTTTTTTCCAATAATCAACTTTACATAATGTGACAGAGAGAGAGAATGAAATCAAAAATGGCTTTCTCAAAAGGTCACTCTCAGTTTTACCAGAAACCAAGGTGTGGAACAAGTATAAACAGTCTGAATTGTTATACATACATATCGATTCCTTATGGAATTCACTCCATTCAAAGGATCATAATGTCAATCCAATATATATATATATATATATATATATATATATATATAGTAGTCTAGCTTACTCATTCAACTCAGACGGAGAACACATAATTTCTGATTATTACAATTAAGTATCACGATGGAGGTAGCAGAAACTTTGACTAGTATATATGTGATCTTTCAGTGATATGGTATATGTATATATATAAATCAATAATGTATTAGCGAGTGTAACAATTGAAATGATTATGTCTTTAAAACTGTTGTCTAAAACCTCAAGGTGTAGGCTCGCCAATTAGAGATTTACATTTGTAAGGAGATAGGGGAACTTCTTTTTCCAAACACAGATCCATTTTGTGCATGTTCTTTACTATCAATAATTAGCAGAATAATATATTACTTTTGAAAGATAAAATGTTTCATTTTTTTATGTACAGGCATCAAATAAAACTATATTTTAAACATTCAAATTTACATTTTTTTATTTTTAAGAATCTGTATAATAATAAACATGTCTTCGGTTTTCGACATACGTGTTTTTATTATTATTAAATTTTTTGGTTTTTTGTACAAATAATTTCATTTAATATTTAATAATTTAAAATCAATTTCTGAATATTACATTTTTATATATTAAATAATTTGTCAAACACTTGAATTTCAACATTAACATTTTTTAAATTAAATTTTCGGTGCTATTTGTATAAAATAATTCAAATTTATAATTTTTAATTAAAATTTTGTCCACTTATTAAAATATGTAAAAAATTAACAAACTTTTAATGTTTGAATACACATTACCCAATATTACATTTTAAATTATTTGTTTCCCCATATAAATATATATATCAGGTAAAAGTTCCTCCAAAATGTAATGCTAAACATACAAATTTCAAAAGTTTTAAATTTCCAGGCAAATATAGGTGCTATACAAAACAATTTATTAATATTTATAAATTATTAACTAAATTGGTTCAAAATGTGATTTGGAGTGTTCTCGACATTTATTTTATATACATTATATGTATATTTATGTATATTTATGTATATTTATTTATGTATATTTATTTATATTTATTTATGTATATTTATGTATATCAAACTTGCCCTAATATAGGCAGCCTCGCATGTTGGCAATTAAATTTTCGTTGGCAATTACGTAATAAAATAATGTTACCCTCTGATTCAAAAGTTAATAGGATAAATATTCTTACAATTTCTCTTTAAAAGTGTAAAAACATGTCACTGTATTTGTAGCTTATATTCACTGTACACATTTATAACTTGTTATGATTTGTAAACAGATAAACTAATGCTTTCTATATATGGGAAAGTTTCCATAAAAAACATACCATATAGACATTATTACTCCGATCGGAGTAAGTAGAATATTCGCAATCTTAGGGGAGAACCTACTTTATAGAAAATAACGCAAATTGATAACTTGTTTAAAAATCATTTTTATTACTATTTCAAATTTTAGAATTTTATTGCATTTTGAACCTAATTTCTCAGGAGAACGATTTAAAAACTTGGCAATACATTGATTCTAAAGTAATAATTATAGGATTACATTACGACGTTTTTAACTTGGTGAAAAGGAAAGACAACATATTGCAGATCAAATATTAATTACAAAATTAAAAATATTAAAAAAAAGATATATAAAAAAATAAAATATAACTTAGAAATAATGTCTAAAAGTAGGTTTTCTATTGAAACTTTCTCACATATGTCCACTATTTATTTGAACAATAAAATATAGGTCTACATTTTATTTTACCACATTAACCACAGCACAGTATTTTAGACTTGTTTAATATCCCGTACCATTTCATTAGTAGGTATAATTTTTTTCTTGTGTTAATTTATAGTGATAAAAGCTAGGAAATTTATCAAAAAAAACAATTGAAAATTATAAAAATTAAAATACACATATCCCTCCGTATAAATCCAACTTTGCCTTATAGATTTAAAGTAAAATATATTTAAGGAAATGACGAGAGAATTTTTAAAAAAACATGTCGTGCAAAATTTCATGACACGAAAATGTTAGAACAGTTTTGCAAAAATTGCACGTAAATACGTGTCATTTTAATAAAAGCGGTGAAAATGAAAAACCGTGGATTTTAAATTATTTAAAATTTAAAGAATTAAACAACTATTTAAACAACTACTTTATTTAGATGGTTAGACAATCGAAGGTAAGACATTCAAAAAATTATGTTTGTTTGTGGAAAACTATAACTAAGGAAAACACAGATTTGTTGTTTGTTTTGATAATTACTTAAATATAATACTTATATATAGTATACAAAGACAGATCTAGAGTTTATCCAATGTAAAGGTCACAACATCTTACTATGGCATCCTCACTGTATTCACAAATGTAATGTAAATATTTTTATTGAACTTTAACAATAACATTATTGTTTACAACACATTTTGTCGATCCTAATCAGCAATTTGGGAGTCTTTGCCCCTGACCCCTCCCCCTCTTACTAAATCCGCCCCTGATATATTATAATAACCTTTAATAAATGCAATATATAACAATTTATAATAAAAAAATAAAAAAATAATGTAATTCGAAAATATAACGCTAAGTATGCTGTGATATTTATGCTATTAAAAATTTCATTTATTTATTCTATTCAATAAAGAAAGGGTTATTTATCTCTATCAATTTTTATTGTTTAATTAAGTATATTAATTTTGAATCTTCTCATATTTATTATTTCACCGTATTGTGCACCTCCACAGTTTTACGACTTGTTACACAATACGTATGTACGTTTGGGGAGGGTTAATCATTTTATAAAATGTTACATGTATGTTTGGTCAATATGCGACTATGCTATTGTGCATCTTGAATTAAATACTCCAATCGAAATATGAAAGGTTACTTATGAATTTATTTAATGAATGCTGTTTTATATTGTAATATATAATATGTTATGAAATGGTTATTTAATCCCACAAACGTCATTAATTTATAGGCTACTATTTAACTTGTTCTCGATAAATGAGCTAAACACATAAAAAATTTTATATTTAATCACTGACTTTCTCAATATTCTGGTGGCGTATGGGATACAAGCACAGAGCCATCATCGTCTAATTTCTTTTATTTCTTAACTTATTAACCAATCAGATTGTTGCAATATTTATTTGGTAGCACATCGATTCTCATAATATGATCTATACAGTACTATAACTTATGTTGGCGCCGCTAAAAAAGAAAGCTTGTCAATTCTGACAAAACTACTATTCTATCATTTTGCCAGCGCCCCTACAAAGTAATTACCATACTTTAAAAAAAAATTATTCACAGTCGGTTTTGAGAAGTGAACAAAAAAATATAGTGCCTACTTTTTTCCAGCTTTTTTGTGTTTCTAGATTTAAATATGCCTAAGGAATGTGATGTGTTGATCATTGGGGCTGGAATTTGCGGCCTATCAGCGGCCTACAAGATCTGGAAGACAGACCCTAAAATACAGGTCAAGGTCATTGAGGCAAAAGGTAAGCAGGTTTAGTCTTGATTTGCAATTATTGTTGTATATGTTATATATAATAGACCGGTTTTAAATTTATTACAAAAATACCTTCTAAATTTATATTGGTGGTTAAATCCTACCCGACATTTTCTGGATATCTCAATTATATTTTCTCATCAATATTCTTATTCTCATCGTTGGAAGTTATGCACTTAATCATTTATATTATTTAAATTATAACTATTATTAATAAATATAACTATCTCCACGTAGCTCACACAGCATTTTCGAGTTTTTTTTTCGGTGAATGGGTTATAGAGAAGCGGGTCTATATACACGAGTTGTTGAAGAGTTGGTGACGAGTTGATTATATTGAAGAAGTGATGTTGAAATTGTCATAATTTTATAATTTTGTAGAATTGTAATCATCTAATTGATTATGCAGGCCATCAATGCATCAATATAGGCCAAGCTCAACCAATATAAACGTAAATTCTATTAACCGATCTTTTATAAACTAGTCCTTATTTCAATATAATTAGTTTTCAGAACTGTTTTCTAAATATTTACATTCTAATTGTAAATGAAAATACAAATAAAATAAATAATATAAAAGTAATAATTTTGGATCATTATAACCTATTCAAACATTGCAAAAAATATTTTAAATTATGTATTCAAAATATTCATTTTGTGGGGTGTTTACAGCATGTTTCCCTCCTATTTTCAAAGCAGTGTATAGTATAGTATTTATTTATCAATTTTTCCCAATAGTATTTGTTTCTCGATAGGATATCCTATCAAATTATTACTTCTTGCAACTAATGCTTTTACTTTGTTACTGTGGGCTCTTATTTTAAATACTAATTTTTTATAATTCTTTATATGTACCGTTTAATCCATTTCCTATCATATAGTAAATGCCCGTATTTTTTATTTTACTTTTCGTATAGCACGGACCTGGTTTCTCATTTTACTAAGCATTTGTTATTACTCTGTTGGTATGTGTATGTATCTCGTCTACTTATAGTACAATAAAGTAAGCTTATTTAACTTTCAAAATGTATAATATAGCTTTGTATACTGTGAAGATAATCTTACTGAATATTTCATTTCATAATATCATTAGAGCATAAATTAAAAATTTTAATATTATAAAATATCATATAGGCTATTTTTTTTTAATTATATTGTTTAATTGTACATTATGGTTAACATAAAATTATGTGTATTTTAAAACTTAGTCATTTTTCCTTTTAAAATCATTTACTGTGGTGCAGTTATTCAATTCTATTTTACATGAAAAGTTAGTTAAATAACACTTAAAATTCAAATTAGTTTTGTGCAAAATATTAAAATTTAAAGAAATATATTAAAAATCTTCCACAACTGAGGTTGGACTATACTTTCAGATGGTAAATGGTTACGTGTTCCATTGTTTGTTCTATTTTTTCTTATTCTTTTTCTGTGGGACTTTCTGAATGTCCTATATATATAGAATATTTTATATATTATATATATATATATATCTACCAAATTTTATGAATAAAATCTATGAAACATACACTAATGTCTACAATTGTGCAACATTTTAAAGTTTTCACAATGCATACATGAAGTAGACAAATAAATAATAGATAACAATAGAAATAGACAACAACTCCCCAATATCTACCTCTGATATAAACTATAGCCAGAAATCAATTTTATAAATTGTAATGACAGTGATTCTACAACTATTTGCCCAATACCTGATCATATCACGAATAAAATAATTTATATATAAAATAAAGATAAATATAACGAACCGTTGAGATGTAGAATATAAGAATAAAAGATACTGCATATTATATAGCACACCATAGTCTGTTTGTAGTAATAATATCTGGAGGTATATTGACATCTATATTGGTGCAAACGTGTTTCCACAATCTAGTATAGATGTCTATACCTACGAAAATGACATATGAACAATGGGATGAGCAAATGGATTAATGGACTAATGGACTAACATTCTAGGTGCTGCATTATGATGCATACTTGGTAATTGTGTATATAAACTATTTTGTTGGATCTTGATCAAATGATATAATTATTGAGTTCAACTTTCATATACCTCAATTGTCTGCTTCTATATACATATACGGTATATAGCTCCTCCGTAAACACTAACAGCCGTATTACAGAACGCGTGCTGCTAAGACTAAATTCCCCGGGCTAGTGCTAACTCATTTTATTGAACGCGTGCTGCTAAGACTAAATTCCCCGGGCTAGTGCTAACTCATTTTATTGGACGCGTGCTGCTAAGACTAACTCGGCGTGCTGGTGCTAACTCGTATTACAGAACGCGGACTAACTTAGCACCCCGTGCTAGCTTCCGCAAATATTTAGCCCTAGGTAGTGCCAGTGCTAACCCGGGGCCAAAGATTAATTTCAGTATAAACAAACGCATTATAATGCATATATTTAAAAGTTTTTACAACAGTTTTTTCAACCGTTTTTACCTTATATTGTAAAATATAATTAAGAAATGTTTTTTTTATGTAATTGTAATTTTTATTAATGTTTAAAAAAATTAATATATTATTTCCATGATAGCATGTTTTATATAATTGAAATACAACTTTTTCAAAACATTACATTTTTGACAAGAGTATGCATTAATGAAAATAAAATAAAAATATAACTGTTAAAGAAATTATGTATATCTCAATATTAATATATGTTCCATCTTATTTCCAAAGATAAGTATTTACATGACATGCTCACACCAAATTTATTGATTTTGTCTGTATTCAAAGTATAAAAGCAATATATTTCTTGTATATAAAGTGTCGCAAAACATATCCTATATAAAAGACATTTTAAAACTATATAAAATTATCATACCATATAAAACTGAAGTATATTTACTATTATTATTCTTGCAAACACTGTTTCTTTCGTTTATATTTCGTTTACAATAACATATTAATTATTAATATATTATGAACAAAAATAATTAAATATTTAGAAATAACACAATTATGTCGGACTTATATAATAATAGCAAACATTATCAGTTCTTCATTAATATAACCTGGCACGGCAGGTTGTCCAGATATTTTATACAAACTTTTATATTATAAAGTGAACTGTCGTCTTGTGAGAGTTTTTATTGTTCTGTGGTTGCCTCGCGCGCCTGATGTATACCTCATCGTTTTCGCAACCATCATATATAATAGGGAGAGTCTAGGAAAAAGAGCGAAATCCATATCTCTCTTTTGAATCCTCAGAGGTTATTGATTATTTGTAGATCGTGTTGGCGGACGCATGCATACGAAAGAGCTCAAATCCGCCAGCGGTACTGATTCATGGGATTTAGGGGGAACATATGTAGGCACGTAAGTTAATCATACATTCACTATTATGTTAATGAGGAGAAAAAAGTGGAAAGAAAATGCATGAAAAATTCACATTATTAAATTCGCCAATTTGGAAATACATTTCTTTTAATTTTAAAAAAATTATTTAAAATACTACAACGGCGGAATATAAAAGGATATAGTCTATTTTAGTTATTGTAAATTAGTTATATTTATGATTTGTATTTATTTTTTTATTATTATAGTATAAAGTTATAGTTTATTGTACGTAATAATTAATCGATGATTACGTATTCGGCACGCGTAAAAATAATAAATTATAATATTAATGAAAATAAAAATAAAAAGCTTTTAATTTTAAAAAACGGTTCTATCATTTTTTGGTAATTTTCAATTAAATTGTCACTATGGATAACAATAATAAACATGTAGTATTGTTACATTTTTTGAAAAGTTGTAATGAGATAAATACCTATAATAAATGTTATATTAACATATTTAAATAATTTATAAAATTTCAAAATAATTAAAATTAATTGAAAATAATTGAAGATTAAATAGATACAATTAAATAGTTTAAAATATAATTTTTAATAATTTAAAATATTAAAAAAAATTTTTTTAAATAATTTAGATTAATTTAAATTAATTTAAAATGATTGTAAATTATTGAAGATCATAAAAACTAATTGAAAATAATTAAAGCAATTAAATAAAACTAACATTTGATTTAAGATAATTTAAAATAATTTTAAAGGAATAAAGAAGAAAAGAAAAAAGGAAATTAATTGAAAATTTAAATGAAATAAAAATAATTTAAAATAACTGAGAATAATTAAAGATAATTAAATATAATTGAAGAAAATTAAAAATAATTCAAAACAAATAAAATAATTCAAAATAATTGTTTTTTTAAATAAGTGAAATTAATCTGAGGTCAATAATTGTTTTGAATATAATATATCTATTTTTCATTTTAGAATTTTGGTATAATCTGTAGAAACCGGAATTAATAAAAATATCTAAATCTTACATTCCGTCAAATTTCAAAATGTCGACTATTATTCTTGTGTCGAATATATGAACTTGTAACACTTACTCAAATAATATATATGTATATTAATAAATATTTTAGCGTCTAGAATGTTAAATTTGCAATAACTTTGTTGAAAATATAGCGTCCTTATAATTTGATTGTATTGAGTTTCATGAAACGGCAAAGATATATAGGGTCATAAAAAATGTTTTATAATAAAAAGAATTTTTAAATTATTTTAATATCACGTGTATAGGATACTGCTGAATTTTGATCATCAGTTACGACTTCGTTTGTACTATTGTTTGTGTTTAAATGGCAATATTTTAATGTTTACTAATATGTAATGTTAAAATAGAGCGCAAACGAACATTATGGAATTGATCAAGGAGTTCAATTTGGAACACTACGCGGCTCATGCTGATGGGAAAAAGCTGTTCCAATTGGGGAGCAGTAAGACCATCAAGGAATCGTCTGCGGGAGTGCCCTCTTTCAATCCATTCATTCTTTTGGATTTGGCGGGTCTACAAAAAAAGGTGGGCTAGCAAAATAGTTTTTTGGACACTGTCCCGGTCAATATATCTCTATAGCTTATAAATTCGCAATCATTAATTATAAACGTCTGAATTTTATACAAGCGGATCTATAGAATGATGAAGCCCAAGCTTTTTTTTCATGTACATTGTATATACTTCAAAGTGGAATAATGATCGCCTACAATATAATGGTAATTTTTATCATTTTGAATTGTGTTTTCAATATATGGAATTTGTTCCATTTTACACATAATCTATAAAATTGAAAACAAAACAGGACCTATAACATTTATGGCGTCGGAAGAGTTTCACTTTGCTTATATTAGCGCGGCGATATTCTGTCTCAAAGTATAATTTTGGATATTAGATCAATTTTTGCGTTCGTAGCTAAACACTGAACACACTTTATACGCTTCTTAAATAGAATGCATGATGTGTTGAGCCAAACACATGAACATGCTCCTGGATTTATAACATCATAATAATATATATCATGAAGAGCATAAGTGCAGGCGCGACAAACATTGTTCTCTCATCAGTATACATTGCTGACGGATCTCCATGGTAACTCACATTTTATCGCCCCTATAGCTTATGAGCAAGGATACCTGGGATATGTATAATATTTTTACTATAAAAATACATCCTATATGGTGTCTACAACAAAATAAGTTTATTTTTATCATTCTCTAATCTATTGAAAAGAGGTTAACATGTCTGGGATAATTTGTTTTGTATCATTACTAACATTTAATGAATGAGTCATCCTAAATATCGATGTTTATAGCATTCAATGGTATCGTTTTTTTTGGTAATGAGTTAGGACATATTGTAAGAGAAAAGTTTTGATAATTATGGTAATTAATTATGTTAAATCGCCTATCTATGCTTCAAAAAGTTCACAAAGTTAGTGGGGTAAACTGTACAATGTAAATGCTGAATGATTGTTACAGGGCTTCTTATTAACTCACATAGTTCGGTCAGTGGATTATTCAACAGCACATAACTCTCATAAGAAACAAGGGTGGCCGAAATATAAGCACCTGATGTTTTTCCGATACCAGTTTAAGGGCGCAACATTTTCAGGAGCTATATTTATATATATATATAATACGAATTCCTCAAATAGAAGCTGGCAACCAACGCTTCAGTCAATGAAAACATGCGAGAATACCTCAATTCAGGTTGTATTCCAAAATTAAGGGAAATCGAGAAGTGCATTTAGTTTATTATTAAAAATAACATTCTTGCCAAAGTTCAAATGTTTTACCCTTGTGTTTGTAATATTGTACAAAGAGTTTACAATCTGTTTAAGTCTGTTCACTAGAAAATGCCTACTTTAATAAAGGCTATGTTTTTTATCATCCTGTTTTTCCCATCTGTTGTAATATATATATATATATATATATATATGTATTACAGTGTAACCTTTGTCGAATAGTTTTAGTCATACAATTATATGTTTGTGACTTAAATCAGGAAGAAAAACCAGAGGAACAAATAACTAGTTTTCAAGGTCGGCTCTATAGAGAACAACTAAATAAGATAAACAAACAATGTCTATATAAAGAATGTAATTATTACTTCAAATTAGTTATAATTCTTTTATTTGTATGTTTAATAATTAACTTAAATGTATACGTGTTTTGACCGTTTTTATCTAAATTCTAAAATCCGTTACAATTATTTACATATATATTTTTACCTTGATTATTTTGAAATCTATCTTGTTTATTTTAGCTAGTTTTGCATTAACGACCTTAAAAAATAGGTTAAATTTCCTTAGGATTTATCCTCCGGTTTTTCCTCCGGATTTAAGTGACAACCCCATTATATTTATCATGGACATACTGTCCCATTTTTAATATAGATATTTAAAAAAATTATCGAACCGCAAGCCCGTAGCCAGATTTAAAAGGGCACATTTTACCTGTTCGTTTGTGGCATCAGAGGGTATAAACACCCAGAACTCATTTAATGTTAAACTTTTATAATGAGTTAGTATAATTAGCCTAATTTAAATTGTTTTTTTTTAAAGAAAACGCACGGTTTATTAAATCATTCATTGCCCTTTTTCTAAAATATGTTACTGGTTATTTATTACTTTTTATATTTAAAATAATATTTTATCGATTTATTACCCATTCATAAAATTGACAAATATCATTGTAAACCAAAATTATACAATCAAATATTGGATAAAATTGTCTTTACATAAAAGGTATGCCAAAAAAAGACGTTTGTTCGAACGATAGCAACCCCCTGGCTACGGGTTTGGAACCACATATATTTATATATTTAATCTTTTATTATAAATCATTATTTTTATTATTTACATTGTTTATATATATATAAGAATCGTCATATTATTATATTTATATAAGTTATGATTTAAAAATTATCAAATTCCGCCGCCCTCCCTCCCAACTAGTTAATAAAGTATAATTTAAAGGATTTATATTTTAGCTCGAACGCGTGGCTGAAAGTGCTCCTTCAAAAGATCTCAAACACTGTAATGAACTAGACGGACAAACGGGAGAAACATTTCTGAAAAAGAATACTCATCTTCAAGGTACATATAGCCACCACTATATGCCACTATACGCCGCTTTGCCACTATGCCACTATATAAGCCACTATGCCACTATATAAGCCACAATGCCACTATATATACGCCACTATGCCACTATATAAGCCACTATGCCACTATATATACGCCACTATGCCACTATATAAACCACTACGTCACTATATAAGCCACTATGCCACTATATAAGCCAATATGCCACTATATAAGCCAATATGCCACTATATAAGCCACTATGCCACTATATAAGCCACTATGCCACTATATAAGCCAATATGC
>JAUZND010022396.1:13609-25070 GCA_034780555.1 Coelogynopora nodosa | reverse complement strand
ATATTGTTAAATCTGTTAAAGCTGTTAAATATTCAAATCAATAGGTATTAAATTCAAATCTATATTTTTTTCATCACCGTTTAATTCAAATCTGGCCATAGATTTATAGATTCATAGATTTATACATAGAAAAAAACTACCTTCCTTCATTGGAAAAGTAGCACTTTTCCAATTTCAGGAAAATAGTTATGTTTATACAAATACATTATATAAATTATAATTCATGATTGTTAAGATTCAAATTTATTTTTGATAAAAGGGAAGATAGAAGGTACTTTTGTAATGAACAAAATAGTTAAACAAATTTTAGTAATGAAAAATTTATAAGCATAATAATAGAATTTTACAACCAATTCGCTAGAACAAAATAATAATAAAAAAACACAAAAAACTTTATAAAGAAAGGAATTTATTAAATGTCGATGTTACGATCTCATCAAGAGATCATTATGAAGATGGAATTCACAATAGAAAAACATTCTTGTTCCAGGAAAAAAATATGCATGCTTCCATTCAATGTATATTAAGTATATATATATATATTGGCCAATTATAACTTTGACTAGATAGATCTGCTGTGAAAAGTAAGTAATCATTTTTTTAAAATATAACACTTAAGGTGTATTTGACGTATATATATTTTCTGCTTGTATATTTTATAAATTTAGGAAAATTGGATTAATAAATTTATAGGCATAGTAAATACAACCAGTTTAAAATTATGTTATATTCTACATTTTATTTGCTTATTTTTAATTTGATTAATATTTAGATATTTTTCAGGGCGGTTATTTTAAAAGTTGTTTGAAGTATTTTTGAAAAAATATAAACCATAAAATAAATGCTTTTAAACGTAATAAATTACATCAATATAAATAATGAATGCAATTATAATTGATAAAGGCATCTAAATGTTATAATGACAGCACAGTTACAATTTATAATAATGTTAACGATAATAATTTAATAATTAACGTTTTTATAATGTTCACTCACATACCGGTTAAAACTATACTGATCCTTAATAAGGATCAGTAAAGTTTTAACCGGTATATAGATTACCCACAATAAAATATTGTGGGTAATCTAACTCCAATAATTCTTAATTATATTAAGTTTCCAATTTTGCATTATAAAACCAAATGAAAATTTAGTTTCAAAGTAAAGGCGGCAATTATCGTTTGTCATAAATGGTTTATATAGGCTTACATCTCAATAACAGTAACATTAAGGGACATCTGGAACGACAAACTGACGAGCAACAATTATATTATTAATCAAGTAAACGGGAGTTTGTATGGTTGCGGACAATTTACTTGATTCGTGTGAATAACAAAATTAAAAATATAAAAATCTGATTATATCCACAGACATAAAGCAAATTATAATGTATCTTATAATGCATTTCATATATCTAATGATCCACTAAGCATTATTTAATTAAACTAAGTCAATTTTATAACCTCATATTAAAGATTCGGTGTTTAAATATTTGCGTAAAATATGTCGTTGATTGCGACTATAGAGTGAAATATAGTAAATACTAATGACTTATATGTTTTGTATTATAGATCTTAAATAAAGACACCAAATGGAGTTGCTATTTCTTTTTAATGATTAAGGATTATCTATAAAAGAGATTAGATATAAGAAAATCAATAAAAAGTATAAACGATTTATTATTATTATTATATTATTTTTGTAAAAAATGTTTGTGAATGATTATTAAAAAAATGGAAATTAAAATATTAAATTTATAAAATGTTCAATGCTCCATATATAATGAGTGAATTTAATTGTGTAAAGTATAATAAAATTATGACTTTTTCAAGATTATTTTTATATTGTGATATTTATTTAAATACATCAATGATTGCAGGTCTAAGTAGGCTAATTTAAGATAAGATATGTTAGATAAGTAACAAGTCAGGTATGTATGATATGTGATAAATAGAATAAATGTATGATATGTAATAAGTGAAATAGTAAGATAAATAATAAATATGATACGTTAAAGACTATATTAGAGAAGAAGTATGAAATAAAATATATAAAATAAGATGTCTAATATTTATTAATATTAAGTACACGTAAAACCACAAAAACCAAAACATCATCAAAATTTAATTCTATAAAAGTTAACATTCAATCAATCTCACTTTGTTGATCTTCGGGTGAAATCTCCTCCCCATTAGCATCTCTGAGAGGGAAAGGTCGGCCAAAACAAAGGCACAAGTCGAGCAACTTCTGTGAATCCAGATTATTAGCGTACACCTCCCAGTCGATGCGCATATCTGAAGTGGATTCAGAGGGGCAATCAATACTTTCTTGCTATCTTCTTAGTGCGTGTTATTATTAAAATAAATAAAAGAACTAACGGAAAACAAGACAATGACAAACATAAGAAAAGAAGTCAATGTTTATGTATAATATTGAACGATTGTATATTAATTAGTATAGTCACAAATTGATTGGATAAGTTTTCAAAATGTTTTTCACTCTGGAATTTTAGTTTCAAATTCAAAAGAACTTTCCAGAATTTCATAAGGCGTGGTAACGACTCTGTATATGGCGCACGGATATATTGTGATTATACATTGGATGCTATGGCGGACCAGAGGGATTCAGTGTGGAAATCTCTAAGATTTCCAATTTAAATGAGGTTTACCCGGTAAATCTCTAAGATTTACAATTTATACGAGGTATACCTTGCAGACCTCGACGTCTGCAAGGTTTACCCGGCAAATCTCTAAAATTTACAATTTAAACGAGGTATACCTTGCAGACCTCGACGTCTGCAAGGTTTACCTCGTGTACCTAGAGGTCTGCAAGGTATACCTTCTTCAAATTGTATGTCTTAAAGATTTCCACACTGAAATCTTTAAGATATACAATTGAAACTGAACCCTTTGGTCCACTGGTAGACCAAATGGTTCAGTGTGCAGACATCTTTAAGATCTACAATTTAAACGAGGTATACCTTGCAGACCTCGAGGTAAACGAGGTAAACATTGCAGACGTCGAGGTCTGCAAGGTAGCCTATACCTCGTTTAAATTGTAATTCTTAGAGATTTGCTAGGTAAACCTTGCAGACGTCGAGGTCTGCAAGGTATACCTCGTTTAAATTCTAATTCTTAGAGATTTGCTAGGTAAACCTTGCAGACGTCAAGTTCATGAGAATAAACTCAAATACATAGTATATGAGTTTACAAGGTTATTAAAATGTTCATCAAATTGAAATTTTTGAACAGACATTATAATAGTATGATGTATATATATTTAGAATAATTATATTTTAAAAATATTACAAAGTATATAATGTTGTACTACTATTAGTATGCTACAGGTAGTATTTAATATAATTACAATTTCTAAATACTAAACATGGATGTCGTTTTCAACAGAGTAGAAATTACCTTTAACACTTAAACTAAACGAATGGGTTAGTGAGGGATATTTCAAAGTTTTAGTTTTTAAAATGTAGTTAAGATTAAAGATAACCTAAAATACCTCGACCAGAATTCTACATTATTTTTTGTTTGTAAAACAATATGATATTTTGATAAAATATAAACACTAAACATAATGGTCATTTTTAGATACAAACAATGGAAAGTTGTAAATTGCCTAAAAATAGAGTTTAAAATACATTACTATTCAATTAATAAATTATAATTAAATACAATAATTATAATAAAAATGACATACCAAACGGACTCTTGTTGTTGAGACGCACGGGCCGTGTCACAGGACTAGAACCGTTGGTGCGTGTTCCAAAGCGGAGGTTGGGTTTGTGACCGGGCCGTCCGGCAGTCATGGTGAATTCAATCGGGCACCCGACCACACCCAGTCGAAGTGAGATTTTAGTGGGGAGCAGATTGGACACCTGGAGACATGACACATACAGGGATGTTGTTGATGGATAGGCCGATAACTCCTAGGTATTATTTTATTAAACTTTTACTTATTAGTAAACACAAATGTATTATTCAAATAGTAGCTACTGTTTTAAACTGAAATATCAAAGTATAAATGACAATGGTTTATGCTAGTGAGAACAATGTCTCACAACATTTACTGTACTCTATTGTACTCCCACTTAACAGCGTTAACTTATAATAAATCAAAGCAATACTTATTTTAAACGGAAAAGTTCAAAACTAGAATGAAATGGAAGCTGTGTATTTAGCAATAATGTATTATCTTGGACCAAGATTTACCTGACAGTTCAGTGTATCTTGGTATTCACCCCACATATCATTGTACGCCGCTACCTCAACTATTTGTTCTTCATAAGGCGCCAAATGTCCCGAGGATGGCTTGCAGTGGAAGGCACAACCCAAACGATTGCCCAGAACTGCTTTGCAAAAGTCTAAACACAATGAACAATATTAAAACAATAAAAATAAAGCCAATTTGAGTCCATCAGGTAATATGTGTAATATTATAGACGTAAAAGAAAACAAGATAACGATATCTTATTTACAATTTTATCGTCGATAAAATATCTGTAGTACTTCTGTATCATTTTTTTAGCATAATTATTTAATAATAAAATTAATTTTTTTAAACTCAATGCTAAATCAATTTTTATAATATCTTTATAATAATCTAAAATTGGTAAATAATATTTAGAGAAAAGAATGCTTACTATTATATAACATACATACTTGATTTACCAGTGTTCATTAATTATACACATGTAGAAAACAGAAACTGCATTTATTTAAAAACACATTTGTAATCTCGATACAATAAATACATTTGATACAATGATACATTTTACTTAATCTTTACATTAGTTAATTTACAATTAAACACATTACAAATATTATGTTATGTTTTAGCAAAAAGCATATAAATGTGTAATTGACAACATAGTTACAATCTATTTTCACAAATTAGATTAGACACCTAGTTAAATCAACTTAAATACAATACAATATCGCATGTGTTCTATATGTCCCCGACCCACCCCACCGCCACTCACCGTAATGCGCATATTTGACCGGCTTGCTCCGTGGGTCGGCCAGGTTTGCCGTCTTTCCCAGCAGGCCCCCCGCTCGACCACCGCCCTCCCCCTTGTTGCCCCCGGCGTTCTCGGCTGGGTCCTCCCCCTCGGGCGGACAGGCCACAAAGTGGTCCACCGAGAAGGAGAATTCGGCCGGGATCGCGGTGTGGTTCTTAACCAGCAGGAACTGTTTCATCACTTTGAAGAGCGGGACGACATCGCCAAAGTCGAGCGAGACCTGTGTGTTGATGTCCTCCTCGAGCTCTTCCAGCGGGTCCTTCCAGAGTTCACTACTGAAAGCGAGTTTTGTTATTCAAGTGTGACGTTAATGCAGCAGATCGATTTCAGCGCTACACCCCATGTGAAACATTTTTTTTGTAAATAGCGTTGTATATTATAAAAGATATAATTAAAAGTAAAATTTTTTCCACGAATAAAATTATAATAATTAAAAATTTTCATCGATACATTTTTTAAATAAATAAGTTATAATAGTTTTTGAGATGGAAGGGGCAATTAAATAATAAATTAAGCAGTTATTCAAATGTGATTATTTTAAACCACAAATAAATACAAGATATAACAATATTTGATCTAAAATAACAAACCAAAAAAACAGAACGCTATTTTTAATAAAATATTGTTTCCTCGAATCATAGGCCATACAGATATCAATTTCATGCAATGAAGACTAAAGCTATTACGATTTGTTAGGTGCTCCCCAAATTCCTATGTGTTAATGGATGAAAATGCTCTTCGTGTTTGTTATAATATAATAATTAAATATGCAAAAACAATGAAACAAAATTCACAAAATATGTCTGAAAGCTATGTGTCACCTTGTCAGCTCTTTGTTGGGTTTTGTGAAGGTGACTTTGGGTCCATGGGCGACGCCAGAAATTTGCAGAACAACTGGATCATCCATACCGGCAATTTTACATGGGATAAAGAAGTCCCCAATATGGACCTAAGAAATAAAAGTAGAACAAAATAATTGAGAAAATAATAATATGCATTTCCACTCAGTGGGATCAATATTCAATCTATTAAATTTCAGTTTAACAACTTTTTAGAGAAAAGAAAAGTGGTATATACTCATAAAAATTAAAATATAAAGGAACTTTATATGTGAAAATAGACCAACAAAGTGATAAAATAGTCTATGAATACACTTTCATTAAAACAATACAACAAGCCATTAAGAGTATGTTGTACCGAAATATATTGAATTATAATAATAAAACATTGAATGATTATTTTTAATTCATTATACATTTAATGAGTTCTATAATATTTAATTGTCTAAAATGTTTAACATTTAAGCAATTCACAGTAAAAACATGGAAAAAAAGTCGCAGCAATTAAACATCTTTATTCTATGATCGAAATATTTAATACATTTCCAAAACAAACATTAAGAAAATTTATCGATTCTGTAAATTAAAAATATGGATAAATTACTACATATTTTAGTACTTTGAAACGCACTGGAATATGCATTATAATAATCGATATATTCACACTATATAATACATTTACAGACATATATTTTACGGTAGATAAACTTCCATAGAAAATGATTGAACAAATGAATGTATATCGAATCTTTAATTTCAGAATTGCAAGTTATATAATTAAAATTATACAATTTACACAACACATGAGTAAATTATGCAATAGACGGGGAGAGCTGTGGGAAGGGACCACCATCAGTAAAAGTCTAACCATGGATTTCATCACAACAATCGTTAAACCAACGCAGTTCGGTGTGAAAGTTAGTAAATTATATTCAATAAATTTTATATATTATAAATTTATTTAATCCGTCTTAAACATAGTTCGCGATGATAACGGATTCGGCGGAAAGTTAATTTCGACGAAAGTCTTAAAGTTATAGATGTTCCGTGACTAAGTAAACACGTGTATTCTAACAAGCAACAGAAAATAAATGAAATAGTGAAACAATCAGAAACGGTCCAGAAAATAATAGATATACTCACTGGAATCACAGAGCTGGTAATGGGATCGTACTCCTGTTAGGATACACAATTTAGATTATACTATGATTGAAAAAAATTAATTGGTCAAAGTATTTTTTATTAATTTATAAACTACATGAGGTCATTGCATTGTTAAACTTTGATAAATATGCAGAATAATGATATTTGAATGTTTAAAATGAATGCAAACAATTTAGATCAAGTGGATCCAAAGCTGCGAAAACAATGTGTAATACTTTTATCAATAAATATATATTAGTTTAGGTGATGATTAAAAAAATATATAATTTGATTATTTGATTATCTTAATTATGAAGTTTAGTAATTGTTTCACTGATAAACTTATAGTAAAAGTTTGTTTGCAGCATTAAATTTAATATTTTAAAGTTATTTTGTAGGTTATATTTATACCAAACATTGATAACAATTTTCAGTGAAATTTTTTATTCAACTCATTAAGGATATTAATTAGGGGTTTCTGCGTATTGTTACATAATACATACAAATAGTAGGTTTTCTTCAAGGTGTCCTAAATATAGCTTTTTTAAAATTATTAAGGAAGAATATAAAATGTTCTAAGTTAAACAAATATATTACCTCCACTTTATAACAACGCCACAACAACAAAATGAAGCACACAAGAACATAATTGCTAACAGATGCACTTATAACTATTTTAACTTTATCCTATAGTTTGTATATAGATGATATTGGTACAACACAATTTATTTTCCCTAAAGTTTCATCACCACTGACATAAATATATCTTCGGAGTGTTATTAACCCCCGTTCAGCTTACCGCTTCTTTCGGTGTCAAATAGACTGTGACCTTGATCTCTTCCCGCGGACCTATGAGACCAGACGCCGGTTCAAGCATGGCATAGAGGAAGTCGACGTCATTACCAACGGACTGAATCGAAAAATATAATTATAAAGTTATTATAACCACATAAATAATTCATATTTTTTAGATATTAATTAGATAAAAATAAGCTACCATATTCTTAATAAGAAGAAATAGTATACATTAACGCACTTAAATATAATAATAAAAAAATCACAATAGTCAAATACACTACTGAAGGAACTTCACCAATGGGAATATCCGGACAACTTACACACTACAATGTGAAGTTTTAAAAAGAAATTGTTTTAATGCAATACTTTGAATAAAAGCGCTATATCAGCATTGGCCAATGCAGCGAAATATTCGAAGAACAACACTAATAGACTATACATTTACATCGGTATGCAAGCGGGTGATATAAAAACTACCCCCGTATAGTCTCTATTCTCCCATCCGTCGAGTCGTGGTTTATAGGACTACCTGCTGCCATTGGAAAGAGGTTTCCAGCTCCGTCCTGTTGCACAGAGTGATTGTGTAGGTGGACTCCATTTCCACATAGAGGTCGTCTGGTTCAAGGCGACAGTGGTCCAGGCAAACGAGGGGGCTTTGTACCGAGGCCAATACATGCACGCAACTGGAAGTCGAGTTCAGACATCGAAAAAAACAAATTAAACAAACACTGTATAACAATGTCTGCCAGAAAGAGTGACTGACAAGTAGTCAGAAGAATATTAATTTTTACATTTGTAATTAAGTTTTAAAACTTAATTAAAAACTTAATATGTTCTAACATGTCATACTTGTCGTTATCTATCTAACTTACTGACACATTTTTTTGAAAGGGAGTTGTTTTATCTAAATGGTTTCTGATAGCAGTTGATTACAAAGAATTAAATGAGAAATGCAATAACTTATTTAATTTAGATATCAATTTTTATTAAAAAATTCAATTACGAGAAAGTAATTCCGTTAATATTGCAGGTTTTCATTTGTGATTTCCTACTACATGCCAGTTATGTTATAGTATATTACAATTAATAATACTTTAGATTATAAATTTGGGAAAATTCCATTTTTCCTGAATTTTGGAATATAGGTTTTTAGATAAAAAGCATATCAATATGTAGTATCAATAATGTATGTGGCTTCTATAAATAAATATTTATAGAATGAAGAAAACAATAACTGTGATTTAAAAGTAGAATTTTTTATAAGAACATGGATGGATCTTCTAAAATATTTTAAATTTCAGTGATCACTTAAGAAAATATTATATTATGAGTAAGACAAAATACTGAAATGGTAAGCATAGCGTATTTTGTTTATAAGGATAAAGATAAACCAACGAATCAAGTATATTATAGTTTCTGAATCTAATTCATGCTGTTTCTAATGACATTCATGCTCGAATCTAATACATCAGTGCAATAACTTAGCGGTTAGCAAACATGTTTAGAACAAATTGTGATATAGTTGTCCTGTACTCTTAGGGATTCAATTGGACAGTTATAATGTGCTGTCAGACATTGGACATGCTTGCAAATTTAAGAGATATTTAAGAGTTATTTAAGAGATATTTAAGATATATTTGAGAGATATTTAATAGACATTTAAGAATCTGAGTGATTCAGGGGATAGATTAGGTTTATTGGATTTAAGTAGTTTATTATTAATAGAACAATTGCACCTTAATTATATATTGAAAGACGTCATGAGATAAATAAACAATACTTGAAAACTGTAATACACGCGTACAATTTAATATCCATAAATTAACCACTTTCGAAACACAGTAATGAATAAATTGCTAACTAATCGATAAATCTAACCCCTTGATCTCTCATGAGTAAGCAAGTCTTCTCACCACATTGTTCCAAGCTCGACATGCACCTCAAGCACAGTGTGCAGTGATTTCACAGAATTGGGTCTGAACACCACTTCAATTTCCTCCTCGGCCAGTGGCGTCAGTTCCCCGGACACGGGAGATAGCAGAAATTCGGATAGCAGCTGCAAGAGTATAATATACAGCGTTCACATCAGGTCAACAAATATAGGATTTTATGAATTCTCGTATATCTTAACCTTGATTTATATAATTATGACTGAAGTAAATATATCAATATATACATAGGAAATATATATAACCCAAAGTTGAGTTCATAATATTTTATTTATGACCTAAGTAAATAAATATTACAAAAATATTTCAAATTAAACACTTCGAAAAAAAACGAAAAAACTATTTAAGTTTAAAAATAAAACAAGCATTTATTAGGTTATTTCAATGTAAGTACCGATAAACACTAATTATCCGCAGACTATCAAAGCCTATCTGCCCACCTCTGGGTTCTCATCATTGAGATAGACGGACCACCTGGAGGTGACCTGCGATCGATTGCAGAGGCGGAGAACTCGTCGAACCTCCTGGCCGAGCCGCACGAGACCGAAGTTGACGTCCGGCTGATCAATGGTTAGCTCAGGTCCCTGCGTGATTCACAGAGTTGATTGTATTTCATGTGTGTGTTGATGTGGGTGCATAAGACTACGAAAATCAGCGCCACAGTATGTGAAAATCATGTAATGACAGTCCACCAATATTTTTTAGTGAGTTGCGGTGGATAGATTGAAAGTATATGTGTAAAGTCTATCTCGCTGTTATTTTATTGGACTTGCCAACCACACCAAACTGGAAACCAGGATATTTCAGGGTACTCATCTAAAATACTCATCTAAACCAGAACAGTTGGCCTATATGATGTCATATACTGTATATATATTGTATATATGAATAATTATCCAGTACCCATCTCTCCTAAGACCATCTTATACATTCAAATTCGATTATTATATATTATATTACTTATGATAGATACCAATTTTTTTTTATTCAGAAATACACATTTTCATATGAATCTTCCCTACTGTAATATTGTAATCATATAAGTAATGTAATCGACAAAGACCAAATAAAGATGAAAATACGCTATATTATTGTAATTTCTTTAATAATAACCTAATCACTCCTAGCAACATAATAATTTATGATACACCAACATAAAAATAATAATTAAGATATTGATTTATCAAAAAGATTCTGAAGTAATATATTCTGGGTTGTAAAAATAGGTAATTATCGTTCAAAAGCGTTATCCGTTTTTTGTTAAATCTTCAAAAAAGTTAATAACCTCTACAATTTGATTTGATGTTGAGTAAGATATAAGTAAATGTTATTTTTCTGCCTGAAAATTATAACAAATTTAATTAATACATACTTGTATTAATGCACAAATAAATAAGTAATAATGAATACTTTCAACTATAATAAACTTTTATGTGTACTTATTGAAGGTATTATTAATTATTTTTTTGTGTTTGTATTGTATTGTATTAAATCATGGCTATCTGTAGGAGATATTCATGTTTTAAATTAAAAAAATTAAAATATTTATTGTATAATATAAAATGCTTTAAATAATTATAAAGTAAAATATATATACGAGCTTCTCCTAATGGTATAATAATGGTAATAATAATGGTAATAATAATGGTAATAATAATGGTAATAATAATGGTAATAATAATGGTAATAATAATGGTAATAAT
>JAUZND010022385.1:0-25074 GCA_034780555.1 Coelogynopora nodosa | reverse complement strand
CACGTAGTAGTATCACCAAAGTAGTAGTAGTAAATAAAGTATTAGCAAAGTAAAAGTAAATAAAGTAGTGGTAAGTATTGAGAGCAGAGCGCACAAATACCACCGTTCGTGTCAAGAGCTTGGAGCAGAATGAATTTAAACAGTGAAGTCGTCTCTATTTATACCAAAAAAAGGGGGGGGGGGTCTTGGTCTATTTTTAGCCATGACTCAAAAATCTATTTATAACTGCGGTCGAATCCACTCTTCCTATACTACTCATGTTACATGGATATTTTTAAAACTGTTCACTAATAATGATTGTCTTTAACAGAGACAACCAGGACACTTCCCCGACAAGTCAAGAGTTGGCCAACATTCGTCATGTTCTGCTGAATAATGGTCAGATTCAGCTGGGAACCGACCACATGATCGACCAACTGCTCAACCAGCCGACTCGATATTCACTGGACGCCTCCACGTTCAATAGGACCCTTCTCTCCGACGCTGGCTCTTTCGCTGGTTCGTGGGGTGATGCCGGCATTTCAGATCCCAACCTTATTATGGGTGAGTCAGGCAGATGACTTGAATACATTATACCCGCGGAGACTGTGTTGTTATCCTTTCCTTCTCATCATGATTGATGAATCAGCATTGATCGATTTGATCACATTCTTGGTGAATTTATTTTTATGCAGCAATAATAATAATTAATCAATATCGAAACAAAATGAGTGGCATGTTGTTATATTTCTAACTTTTCTATTCAGATCTCCTCTTATCGATTGTGATTGCAGTTAATAATATATATATTATATTACAATAATAAATATACTTTTGAATCATATTCGATTAATGTTTTTGTGGAATATCTTTTTATCCACCAATATTCTACGGCAGAAACATTTATTTGCGTTAGGGATATAAGTTATAACATTCCACGTCCGAGATAAATATACACTTAAACTCGTTTCAGCTTCGCATCGACCACTTGTAGATTTTGAATGTATGTTTCTTATATGTATATAATAGGCCTACCGATTACTCTAACAAGTAATTGAATTCATCACAAATGTAACTCACTATAGTGACAAATCATTAAATAACTACATAGTGAATAAAAATATTGAACGTTATTAGACCTATCTACACTATTGTTTAGTTACCTTTTCTATTTTTTAAAATTATCTATATTTCAATTATTACACGTATTTTATCTGGTCTGTCCCTTATGATTTTACTTATAGGATTTGGTAGGTTGTCCACAGGTTTGACGATCTCTCATAATAAGCTTATTATTTTGATAATTTCCTGTATAATGATGTTCAATTTCATTTGTCTAAAACGACTGTACTTTGTAGAAGACAAGCCGAATCATTGTGAGGAGTCTAATTCAAGCGGTAAGGTTTCCATTGTTCTAGTTATACACGGTTGGTTATAGTTGGATGTTTGCTATGCTTTTGGATTCCAAGAAAGTTGCCCGCACTGAAGAATCTTTTACTCTAATTTAAATCTTGCAACTTCTACAAAACTGCAAATATCGCTATAAATAGGTCTAAAATAGTAGTGAATATAGATGCAGCGCGCTCCAAAGTTAGTTATGACTGCTTTTTGAAATTAATATAAATTAATGTTTTTATTTAAGATAAGTTGACATTCCATTTAATTGTTTTATCAAAAGTTGAATAATTGTTCATATTATATCTAGAAATCATTGATGATCAACTAATTCAAAAGATTAATTTCAATACTATTAATATAATTATTATAAGAATATTAATATATATATAAAACATGTTTTTTATTGACATGCACTTTTACATTTATTGATTTTAAAATATCTCTATGTCTACATTTATATTTTTTAGTTCACAGTAATGTATTATTTCTAATTACAGGAATTGCCAAACTGTTAACATAACTTGATAGAATATCAAATTTTCGTTAACCAATTCCGTCAATTTTCCCATAATGGCAGCATTACATTGTTTAAAAATTATTTACCCTTATCATTGAAAATGTTTTTCAAAAAGATTTATTATAATCTTTTGTTTAACAAAACTAAAGTACCTTTTTTAGTTGTAAAGTATTGCCTTCGTGTGGCTTATTTGCAGGTATTCTGATTTTGGGACTATCTCGACGGATAGGGTTAAACACGATGTTTTTAAACATTGTCATTTACGCTATAGATGTTTGTAGTGCAATGTTTTCCGTACTAATGAGATTACCTACTGAATTTCAATTCGGTATTTATGCTTCTGTAAGATAACCGAGACTGTAAGAAGAATATGAAGGATCGGTTATAGACATCTATACAAGTGAACCCCCCCCCACCAATAAACGATGTAACTCCGCTATAACTCCGAGATAATTGACTACGAAGTAGAGAATACTGTATGTAAACATTTTAAAGAAGAATCTTGATTTAAATGACAGACTACACAAACCAATATTGTGTGTATGGCGCGTTGAAGTTCAGTTTCAATATTTCAGAGGGCATGAAACTCATAGACAAGTGGCTGGAAAATTCCTCGGATCTGAAAAGCGAAGAGTGAATGATAGCGCCAATTGTCTATTCATTAAGCAATCCTTAATTTCCGAACATATTAAGTTCCATTGTGCGAAATTAGAAATTTCAATGCCAAAACGCCGATCATCATCGAATGTTAGAAATAATAAAGTACCACAGAAGACACGTCAATTTGTACAAAATTGATTAAAAATATCGATGTATACAGTGCTGCCTTTGTCGAATTTGTAGATAAAAAATTTATAGTAGTTTTATGCAAATAAAAAGGTTGCTTAAAGTTAAAGATTCGTATTCATATTATCAATAATAAGATAATAATATTTTGCAAAAATTGAGTTAGTTGATGATATTTCGGGTGAAATATTGTTTTTAATAAAATAATTACCCTCTTCACCAAGAAAATTAAACTTTAATACAATTATCTCTGTCATGTATTCATTATATGTATACATTACTGAAGGGGCTGTTGTGTATTTATTGTGAATTGATTAAAAGTGATATGTGAGAATATGATACATTGTATTCTTATACCAGCAAATGATAATCAGGCAGACATAAAATATGTAAATATAAAATAAGTTAATATGATAAAATTTACAAAAAAGTCTATATGGTATATTGCGAATATATTACATCATATTTGGTTTTTATGATGGAATTCTTATGAATCCATCATTAACACAGTATCATAATTACATACTGGTTTTTTTTCTTTTTTTTCTATCAGAGTGTGCATAATATAAAAGTAGTCAATTATTGGTCTCTAATCATTCGACTTAAATTTCTCGATCGTCCAATTGCAAGTTATTTATATGAAAGTTTTTATATTTTAAAATTTATACATGCTTATCAATGTAGTTTTGCTTACTTTTTTCAAAAGCTTGCGTTTTTCAAGAAGCTTGGTGGTTTACAGACAAATGAAAGTACACGTTGTGCTTTTTGCTTATTGCTTTTACAATGTAACCTCTATTTGCCGCTACGCCTGGCTCCATTCAGTATTGTAACTATAAAGTTTGTTTGATCTATGCCCACCACTAACTTCCCTCATGCGCAGGTAACGAGGTGATACCAGTCGACCTAGACGGATTCTCTGAGGCCTCTTCATCACCTCAACACCATGGCAACCGGAACAATCTCCTCTACTCGAGTCTACTGCCCATGCAAGATACCGCGCTCAATGACGAATTTATTGACAGCTTGCTCTGTTCCTCCGATCCACCGGAGTTGTGTGGCGATGATTCAGGTAACCATGTCGCTTAGTCTTTTAGAAGGTATAACAATCCTATTACAGTAATTATTTACTATGTATACTAAGGTAGTAATAATGTTGTTTATTATTGACAATATTATTTGGCTGCGAATTCGTAAACTTTTATTAAATAAACGAAATTATATAAAGTAAATACTTTATAAATTTTAATGAAAATATATTATGTGTTTTTCAACCAAATAAGTTTCGTTCATACAATGACCCTAACAGTATATTCTGTTAAGAATATTAATATTTACAAAATTACTTTATTTTAATTCATGTAAATTGAAAATAGTAAATTATTAACTACGAACATTGAATATTTAAGTGAAAATTAGATAACTCAAATTCGGATATTATGTCAAATTAATCAATACTTATTTCAAAATAATTCAAATTGAGATATTAAATTATGAAAAACCATTTTCCAACAATTGCCTGTAGTATTAAGCGAAATATTAGAAAGTTTATTAAATTGGGACTCCTTAATTTGAAGATCAGAGTTTGCATCACAATTACTTTAAATACACAGAAACAGAAGTAACATTTTGCAAGACGTCTATAATTATATTTTAATAGGTGGATTACTTATTTTAAGTTTTGTTTTAAATATTACACTTGCGCAATATTTTTTAAAAATTTTTGCTACGTACATCAATATAAATCTATTTCAGTTGCAGAGGTTAAAAACAGTAATATTCTATTACAGGACGGAAATGATTAATAAAATGAAACTATTTATCGCATTTATAATTATGTAGAAACAACGAACAACTAATATTCTTAATTGGAGTAGAAAACATAGGACAATAATAATATCAGAATGTTATGTTCGATAATTAATTGGAAAACGAATCGTAAAAAATATGGTTAACAATATAATATATTTTTTATAGTGTTGTTAAATTTATTGTCTTGGCTGGTTCAAAGGTACATTAGGTTGACAGTTATGCGATTGCTTGTTAAATACTAATGAAAACATTTACTCAGCGAGAGATTATGTAATAAGCGAGAGATATGCTCCGCTAGAGATTACGTCATTTCATATTAAGAAAATAGCATGTATCTGTCAACCTACGTTATGCTACGTTAGACCTAATCTACACTAAGAAAATAAAATATGATTGTCAGCCACGCTGTAAAATAATTAACAAATAATCGATATTAACCGTATATTGTACATGTAGCGTGCATATTTGGTTAGTACGTGATTTGATATTGATTATAGACAATTTTAAATAAGAAAACTTATTTCTAGTTTATAAAATGATTTTATCTCGAGTGTATTACAGAATTTTAATGCACGACATTCTAAATAGTCCCGCGGATAAGTGCCCTCATTAGATAGAATCGTGCATATTGTGATAAAAGCATGATTGTTTGCCCGTGGTTAGAATATATAAATACTAATAATTTTAGCTATAGTGCCAAGCTGGATTCGACCCGTATCGAATTTGGTGGCCATTTTCCAAAGTGGCGTCCGAACACGAGTTTTCACCTAAACATCCCTATATCTCTGGATCTATTGATGAGAGAAGCCTTAAATTGGTGTCTACTTATAGGTTTTCAAGGTTATAGATTCACATAAACACAGTTTAGTGAATATTTGTAACATCATTTCATGAAGATGACCTTATCAGAATACTCAAATTTATGTTGATAAACACCAGTGCTTAAATTCCGTGTAGGTATGTATTTTGGATCATGGGTCTCTATATCAGTGTTTATGTGAATCTATTACCTTGAAAACCTATTTAGGTAGACACCAATTTTAGGTTTTTCTGATCAATATATACAGAGATAAAGGGATTTTTAGGTGAAAACGGCGCGCTCGGACGCCATTATGAAAAATGGCCGCTGAAAACGATACGGGTCGAATCCAGCTTGGCACTATAGCTTAAATTATTAGTAATGATATATTCTAACTACAGGCAAACCATCATGCTTTTATCACAAAATGCGCGATTTTATCACTATCTGCTGTACTATAATGTAAAGATTTGTGTGATAATAACATAATACAATATTTTATATGTTTCCGGCTGTGAATTTATTGAGTACGTGTTAAGTCCCTTGACTTATATGATTACGCGTATAATATGCAAACATGACGTTCAATAATTAATAATTTATTGTAATACACAGTATTCTACCTGTTGTGTTGGCTTACCCATAACTCATAGTGTAAAAAGTTTACTGTCTAACAAAGTTCTCCGGTAATAAAAGTATCCTAATTTGATGCTGACCGATTATATCCCGGTCCTACTCTACCGTGTATGTCCAGGTTTGAACCGGAGATCGCCCGACCCGCCTACACTAAGCTCCGGTCAGAACTCGCCTCCTCTACTCTCTCCCTCTACTGTTGTTCAGCGAAGATCTGCCACTCTCGAGAAGACAACCCGATATCGCTAGGGCATCATATTTTAAATGACTCAAAAGACAAGTTTACACTTTCCCGACTGATCATCTCACTTGACTTGTGACGGACAACTTTGTACATACACGCATATGTCATTGTCTTTCATGTTCCCCACCTTGCTCCTACCCCCCTGCCACTCCCGACCGTTGCGAGAATATTTAGTTGATTCTGTGCTAGATTCAGTCATATTCATTCGCACCAATTTTCACTCACATTATTAACATCGACCTGTAGCTGGACCCACTCTTCGATTTTTAACTTTATGTTTGCAGTATTTATTTTTGCTATAGTTCTTATGTTTATTTAACCCATCGTGGGGGCATTTTCTATTATTTTGTTGTAATTATTTTTTTGTAATCAGGCTAATTTTGGCTAGCTACATAGCTATTTTTATATGATCTCTTTGAAATAATGCAATTATTATAAAACGGATACTCTCCAATAGCATGTTTGGTTTAATAAAGTTAGGAAAGTCGGTAATGATACAAAATTTTATTAATTAGAGAAATATGTATTTAATTAATTGTCATATTTCAAAGTAAAATCACTAACTACAGTTATATACTTTCTTATCAAAGGACTTGACAATAATGTTTGCCATTGAAATATAAGACTATGTTAATAAGTTATATTTCTAAATTTGTATCACTACCGGCTTTTTGAACTTAAATGCAGTTATTTTTATGATATGCTACATTTTACCGGTTTTACTTGTGTTTTACCGGTTTTACTTGTGTTGATCAACAAAACACTGGAATTTTTCCAACTAGCTACCCTTAAATTAGTTTGCTTCTACAATTGAGTTGTGTTCGCTATATCAACATTTTTCTATTTCTGTGTCGTTCTTATTGTTACTATATACATTTCGTTTAATGCTTATACTTGTAGATAGTAATAAGTTAGCTGTTTTAAATAATGATTATATGGTAGTACTGTGATTAATGCACGCATTTGTTCTATTAATTCAAAGTGTGTTTGCTTTTGTACAGAAATTGATGAGCCTATTGATGAGCTCATTTTTACAATAATCAGTTGAATATTGTGGTTTCTGTAGATACCGTTTTTATTGTTTATCTTAATAATAATAAATATAATTACATAAGTATAGATTATATTGTTTTTAGTTGTGTGAGTAATATCGTTAACACATATTTTTGTCTAACTAAGTTTTCAATTAAATATATTAAAATATTTCCAAAAGTATTGTTTGGTCCTTTCATCAAATCGGTGGATATCAAAATGTTTCAGAAGTCCACAGCTTTAACTGCCCATTTGGCATAACATCTATTACGTACAGCTGGTGTAATGTAGACCTACAGTATTACCAGAATTTGAATGTTTTAATACTTGTAGAGTATTATAGCGCAATGACTATATGTGAAATTATGAAAAGTTACATGTCGTAGGCCTATTTATGATTAATATTAACCAAAAATGTCTAATATAACATTACATTTACAATATCGTAAATTATTATATACATTTAACAAAATCGGTAACCTGTTTGATAAGTACCTACGAGTAACTTTAGGGCCCCCGTGTGATCGTTCCCTCACGTTTTAAAAGTAACCAATAGAAAAGCGCTGAAATAAAAAAAGTAAGCGTTATCGATGTATAATAAATATTTTATACTATCAAAACGAAAAAACAAATACACTGGAATCATTCTACCTGTTTCGTTTTATGAACCCCCCTTTTACTTGTACACTGTTATTGTATGTCCTTTTTAATTGGATCCCCTCAAATTAATATTCTGTATCCGCCCCTGCTTTGTATTACACTATTTCGTAGAAGAGATAATATATTAACAGGGTTCCCGCGGTCCTGGAAAATCCTGGATTTCCAATAAAAAAAATTCAGGTCTGGAAAATCCTGGAATTTGGGATATTTAACTAAAATTCCTGGAATATCCTGGAATTTCGGACATTATCAGTAAAATTTATATTTTTGTATGCATAGGTATGTATGGTAAGTCCACTTTACAAAAGTATGTAATTAATTGTTTTGCTTATACCTATATATTTTTTCAAAAATTCTAAAATAATTTCTCAACAAATAATTTGTATTTATATTTAATGGCACCTGCTTCAACAATATATTTTTAATCAAAACTATATAAATGTTAATTTGTGCCGAAGAAAAGGTCAAGGCATTGGACACTCTTAAGCGTCAGATAAGTGATCTTATCGCGAACCCTTAATCACTCAATTGTGTACTATACACCGTGTACTATATAATTGTGTACCATTATGTACTCAGCCATGAACTATGTTTTTTGTTAATTGTTTGTATTTAAAAATGTTAAGCCCCTGTATATAAAAATTTTACATGTTTGAATGTTGTAACAATTTGTTTTAAAAATAAAGTGGGTGGAACGGATGGCTACGAGGTCAACAGCAATTACTCCGCACACTGTGTGAATATTGTTTAGAAAATAATTTTGTTATAGATTTTATTTATTTTGAAAAGTTAACTTTTAAAGACTAGAATAAATTTGAAGTGTAATGTTTAAATGCTGATGGCCTTTTAGGGGAGGAGGAAAATTCTGGAAAAAAAGACCTGGAAAACCATTACATAAAAAGCGCGGGAACCCTGATTAATTAAACAAACAATGAATGGAAAAGATTGAACACCCCAGGGGTGCCTTAACTCTTTGTCAACATAAGTCATATCAACAAGGTGTCGTTTATCCACTCTGTTCGTTTAATACATGTAATATTTTATGCTAACAAGTGCCTACTATTGGATCTGGCAAAGGGGACTAATTGACTGTGTTACGGGGACAAGTATACATTCCTAGTAGACCTAATGTTATATTTGCAGCAATGAGAGTTTTGGGTGTTGAGCTAGGAGTTTGAGGCTATTCTAATTTGACATGTTCCGTTGAGCGCGTATCCGGATTTCCATCAAGTTTTATTATAAAGTGTTTGGCGAAAAATGGTTGATAGTTAGTAAAATAAACCTT
Source organism: Coelogynopora nodosa (assembly GCA_034780555.1). Classification (NCBI taxonomy): domain Eukaryota; kingdom Metazoa; phylum Platyhelminthes; order Proseriata; family Coelogynoporidae; genus Coelogynopora; species Coelogynopora nodosa. The sequence goes on along the minus strand of JAUZND010022385.1, from coordinate 15,932 downwards.
AATTGAATTATCATGTTGTTCTGTAAATACATGCTCTTTAGTAAATTGTATCATCATCAACTTTGGAAAATACAGAAATATTTTCATTCAATTTGTTTGGAATATCAGTGAAAAACATAGCTGAATTATTAACCTTCTAAATACCGTCGCATTTTAAATGTTGTTTTATTTTATATAATTTATAGTTGTACATTTGTATTGTCATTTTATGTGGTTTCTGTTACTACCTGTTTACGCATTAACAAATTAATTTTGTTTACCATTGGGGTACCAGGCCATGTACTCCGTAACCAATATAACATCTTTTGAATAAAGCGAATACAAGTTAAAAAAATAACGTGCATATTGTAACTATACAATATATATTGTACAATATGTCAGGTATACACAGGCCCTAAAAATAGTATACATGAAAATCAGACAAAGTATATATATATATACACGTACTTAAGGATATACGTAGGTCGATGCATACTTTAATACACAATATGCCAGCATGAACATTATTGCTGAGCAAATCAAGCTGTACATACTTGGCTGATGCGGTCTTTATAAATGCTCGCGGCCGCTCATCTCCGTTTTGGTCTCCTTGCTCAAGGAAATCTATATAATAGCACCTGGAAGGAAAGCTCAATTATCTACTTATACCAGCTAAGGCCGATGTCTCATTTACGCAACTTTACTAGCCTACACTATTTTACGTTGTACTTGCTTATTTTCAAGGTTATAGTTGTATAGTTTTTTACAGTTAGCAAAAAAAAACAAAAATACAATTGTATACAGTTGTATTTGCTTTACAAAGTTAAAAAATATATTACAAATGTAATAATAACATTATATTAAGAGTATTATAATATCAATAATTATCAGAAATGTATATATTGTATGGAATCTTATACAAATGATATATATATATATATAAATGATTCGGAATACAAGTAAAAAAGGGCTTTACAGATGACAACTAAAATAATGAAATATATATAATATAAATTTAAAATAAGCAATTAAATTACATCTTAAAAGAAATTACAAATGATAATAAAACAGTAACATATCGTTTTTGGAATGAAAATGGATGAGTTATTAAACCATTGTTGGTAAAGAAAAATATAAAAAATTAGTAATAATTAATTCTAAGAAATCAATACATTTTAACTAATAAAGTATTTGTAGTTAATTTAGTATAAATTAATTAATATTTAGAATATTTATTTTTTAATTACTCGTTATTAATTTATTGATATTTCTTTATTACTTTTGCAAAAAATGCCCACTTTATATACAAACAAAAAATACAAGTCGTGGACTAAAGGTGTAAGGGACGAGGTATACATGCATATGTAATTGTTTTATTTTGTTTAGGAAAAAAGGCTTTTAAGAATTTAAGGCTTTTAAGGATTATAAGAGCTCTAAAAGAATAATAATTTTGGTCTTATTATCTACAACGTGGATATGGTCATGAAATATATATTATAGACTTTTTTTTAACTACAATAATTTTCTGTCTAATAAATTCATTTCAAAACAACAACCATGTCACTTTTACTCTTTGATCGGTATATTTTTTATTATATAAATTATTTCAACTGTCTACTACTGTTTCAATTTACAAGTAGCATGTATTTCTAACTTAATAATAATAATTAATTAAAAATATTGTATAAAAAAAGTGTATTGACAAGCGTCACCTTTGTAACTGTCGTCGTGTTAAATAATATAAGATATATGGTTTAATAAGTATTGTGTAGTGCTCAAATGCCGTTTAGTTTGCTCAACCTTTTCATTCGAGGGATAATTCGAGAAGATAATATTTTAAATTCGTATTACAATTTTTTTTCGTATAAACATTATTTATATGATTTATTATTTTACATCATATTTAGTTTAAAATACATTAACAAAATAGAAATAACTATTATTCGACAATTATTTGTTAAACCAGGGATTATAATAATAAATAGGGACTTATTAATTTGAATATCAAATTTACATAAAATAGAAAATAATTATGTATATTACCAAAGTTATTGCAAAAGTATAGCAGGTGTACACATATAATTGGAGAATTTGTTTATTAATATATTCGCACACGATTGAGATTGTGTTATTTTTAAATTGAAGGCAATAATTCTTCAATGTCTTACAAAAGAAATTTTGTCACTTTAAAAAATGTAATTTTACAACTTATAGTGCATGTCAATCTTTTAAAAGAAGTGTTTGTTATTCTGTTAAATGCAAAACACCGAAATAAGTTAGTTCTAAGATTGTCTATAATTACAAGTATTCATGTAGTAACACGTCATATATATTATTGGTATTATTAAAATGCACATTGCGATATGTGTGAGAGAACACAAAGATTAACTGACACCTATAAATGTATTACAAAACCTGCTATAATAATTATTCTATTTATTTATTTTATACTTAATTATTTTATGTTATCATGATTCAAATTTCTATATTTGAAATTTTATTACAAAATCTGATATAATAATTATTTTATTAATTCATTTTCTACTCAATTATTTGATGTTATTGTAATTTAAATGTTTATCTTCAAATCTTTTATAGATAATTGTCGAATATAGTATCTCAATTATTGAAAATTTCAATCACATTTTTTATTACTTTGTTTTTTGGAGAAATTTAAAAAAATTATTTATATGTTCTCCCTGACATCCCCACTCATATTCAATGTATGCAATTATTCAAATATTTTATTTATTGCTTATATTATACATAGGTGTTCTTTTAACAGCAAGTATGGCAGGGCTGTATATATACTGGCATCCCGGGGGATGCCATTTGTCAATCTGGAATGCTGCATTTTTGGGTGAGTATCTCAACAAGGATATCAGTCAAATGTTAAGTCCATGTATTACTATATATAGTAATACATGGACTACAATATAAGCTACATGAAGCTACAGTATAAGAAACGTAAATTTCATACATACAATGCGTCTATTAAGACACGAAGCATGCACTAAATGTTAGTTAAGCAAATCTTTTTTTAACAATTTTTTTTACCAAACTTTGTCCTGTACACGCATTTTTATAAAGCAAACTGTTATATAATAGTTGTGTTCACCTAAAAAATGTGTATTATTTTAGAAAAACTAAAAACACCTGTAGCCGAGATACCAACTTTTCCAGTCATGTATACGGGAAACACAAAAATTCTAAAATAGAGTCCTTTATAGTTTGATTAAAAATAAAATGAAGTTAGAAATAGAACCTCAAAATACAGTTGAGTAAAATAAACTTTCTAAAGTTTCTTATCTTTTCGTTAAACATAATATGTAATTTTAATTCATTTTCAATTCTCTTATATTTATGTATTTTGTATTAAATTGTTTGTATTTGTAGAAACATGTTAAGTATTTGTACATTTTGTGCGTTTGCCTTGACGTTATAAAATAACTGACATTTAGAAAACTGCGATGAAATATCTCCAATATTACCCAGAATATGATTACATTGACATAGTTGTGTGTTTCATTACTAATTTAATAACAATCATTAGTTCAAAGACTCTGCAATTTAAAAACACTTTTAACATGAATTCAATAGACGAATGAATTGGATATATCTCTATAACCAGACATTGGACAGCAGAAACTAAAAGTTTGAGCAAAATATGGGATGAGAGAGAGAGAGAGAGAGAGAGAGGGAATGTAAGCTGAGCAGAATCCCTTGAGTCAATTGTGTTACCACCTCTTATGAAACGACTTTCCTTGATCTTATACGCTGCTAATATCCCACTCGAAGTTCACTTATATTTAGTTCGTTTTTGGACATCAGTATAAGATTCACCTCTTTTTGCTATAGCTTCGCTTGCTGCTCAAATTTCTTAAGTGTTTTTTTTGTGAACTCCATTTGCACTTATCTACTAAATATAGGACGTGAAAAATAGGAAAACCAAATTTGCATTATATTGACTACAAGATATTTGAAATTGACCTGATTATTGAAAATAATCATTGATTTTTATAGGACGCATGCACTCGTAGAGTAAATAATAGGTAGCTAAATAACCACAAATTACTTGAACATACCTTTTTATATCAATGCTATAATAATAATGTTGCGGCCATATAACACTATAATTAATATTAATCCCATTGAAAACCAAATGTGTAGAATTACTTAACTATATTTGTATTGAAAAATTGTATATTATTTATGAAATAATCACATTTGTTCTATATTTTAAAATTATACCACATATATAGTGAAAAAATTTATATTGGATCACAATTAGCACACCATCTTGCCAGTATGAATTGAATTGCGGATAATTTTATTCTATGTATAGGCTACAAACAATTTCTCTATGTAAACATTATAAATAAGAATATATGTACACAGTTGTAGGATGGATCTTTTTAATATTATTATTATTATTTTTTAATTGGAAAAATTCTTTATTATTTATATATACAATGAACGGAACTGTATAATCAAAAATCATTTAAACATCAACAATCCACAATAATACATAACTTTTTTCAATCAATTATACAAAAGTTTCAGAAATATTTACAATATATACATTTTGGTACACAATGAATAATAACTTATTATATAAAAAAATTACTTTGTTTCCTATTTGTTTTTAAAACTTTAGTCAGTATGTGAGGAGGTAGCATACTACATGTTCAATTATTATATAACAATACATAAAGATTTGTATACATAGATTATATACATACATTCTATTTGTGAAAAGAATATTCTTTCATAAAATTTACCATGCTTTTTATAATTTGTAATTAAATTTCTAATTTTATAAATTAAATTAAGTGCAATAAAATTAATTGTAGACTACGTAAATTAATAATTCATCATATTAATAGAAAATGTAGTATAGAGGGCTCCATCCCCATCCAACGGCATAGGGTTAAATAAAACACAAAACTCCAAATAATCGGCAACATCAATTGTAGAAAAACTATGATAAAAATATTATCTGTAAGTTTCCAAAAATTTAGCAAAAAACTATTAAATTATTTTAATTTACTAAATAACATGTAAAACCTTATCAGATGTAGACTATATTGTCAAAATTTGGAAACAACTTACTTTATGTACAAATACAATACAATACAACATAATACCGGATTTTTGGATATAATAAGTAATGGTAAATGTTAAACAAACAATTAATCATGTTAATAAATTTTTACCAATAGTATTAAATAAAAAAATAAAAAAATAAAAACATATTTGGTTTATGAATAAGTTATTATCTACATTTGCTTATAAAATCTAAAAATCTAAACTATGTATCAAATTTAGAATTATTTTATCGAAATATATAAAGTGTTAGACTAATTTTACATGCTTACATCTGTCGCAAAAAGATATTTTGAAAAAAAATTCTACAATATAATTAGTATGCAGATGACTTAGTTACACTGAATTACAATGAATTAGTTACACTGCCAAGTGTAAAGATCAGTATTTTCACAATTAATATAATTTTTTATTAAATTAAATATGAAAGAATATTTATATTTCTTAAAGGCATTGTCAATGCATAGTTTTATATATTTATTTAATTTATATTAATTCATTGTGGTTTATATGAATGTGGATGTATATAATTAAAAGCCTAAATATAATAACATATTATAAAATGCAACTTTAAGGGTATCACATTAGGACACATGGTTCATTGAAAGTACCATGTAAAAATAAATATATATGTATTTTATAAGAAACTTAAATATATTTATTTATTAAGTTTTTTTATTTCATTATGTCATATTAGAGGTCATCTTAAACAGGTTGTTAGTCATGTTTCAGTTCAATTTTTGGTATATAGCCCTTATAGAAAGTAGACATGGTAGAGATAAGTAAATAACAAAAACCTATTAGTTAGGAAAATATTGATCTTCTGGGGGATAATGATCAGCGTTATTATTCATGTAAGAAATGACCATTTGGTAAGAATTCTTTTTCGTTCTGGCTCCCAATCTCTCTTCCCCATTAACCGTTCTGAAGTCACACTCATCACTGGCAACAATGAAGGCGCTTCGCTCGGACTTTCCCACCGGAGTCATCTTCTGCAGTTCCATGATGTCAGCCAACTGGGCGGTCGGGGCGGAGGGAGGACCATTGTCACTGATGATCAGCGGTCCCGTCGGGCCGGGTGTCGGCGGAGTGGCGCCGCGCTGGTCGCCGTTGCCGGCCCGACAGCAGCCGCAGCAGTACGCCTGGCAGGTGAAGCCGCGACGGCGAAGGAGCACCACTGTACAGCTGATAAGGGAGCTGGCAAACAGTGCTGACAGGAGCAGGAATAGGATGCGGGTCCACAGCGTGAGACCTGAGGTTGGGTGATAATGCAGTTGAGTGTGTTTTTTAAAGACGGACGTGGAATTGAATTGAAACAGGTCTACATATACAGTAGAAAATACATAGTATATTTTTTATTGATTAAATAAGTTATTATATAATAAATTATTACATTATAATGAAATTATTTAAAAACGTGTTTTGTTTTGAAACAGTTCAAAAGGTTTTCATATAGATAACAAAAAAAATCCCAACTAAGTATTCAATGGAATACATTAAATTATTATAATAACTATATATGCATATTTGTATTCAAATCAGCTGTTTATAAAAAAAATGAAAATTTGTTTCATAAAAGAATTTTACTTTGAAGCCTAATGAATAATATTGATCTGACATTTGTTTTTGTAATACACAGTCGTTTTGATTAAATACTACCTCTGAAAAGTTTTTTTAAATATTCGTCGAGTTGTTCAATTAAATTAAAATTAGATAAAATATAGAAACATATATTATGAAAACTGCTAACTACAGTGCCCGTTCATTTATGGCATTTGGCAAGGATTCCATAATACCTTCTTGAATCACGCAGGGGAAACTTAATTATTTTATTCTAAAAAAATGAGACAGTGATCAAATTTTTTTCTGTACTTATTAAATAATTAAAATGTTAGCGGTGTTTTCATTTTTCTGACTGTACAAAGAAGACGTTGAGTGACTAACTTTTTGATGAAACCTTATTGTACTATTCAGAAAGTAAAGTTAGTTCATCATTAATTATACATTCAATTGCAGCATGAACTTAAATTTATTTTTCTATAATAAACGGATTTTAAATAACGAATCTAATGCTAACATTAATTATTTTTGTGTTTATACACCTGCCAAATAAACGAAAACGCGAAGCTATGTAATGATAAGTAAATAGGGAAAGCAATATTTGCAATCCCGCAATGTAGAGCAGCTATCGTTTTTATAGTGTCATATAAATATCTGTTATAATTTTTTTTGATAACTGATTTAATTTTTTATATAGATCAAATCAAATTTATTTGTAAGAAGGTGAAACTAATAAAAAATAAATAAAAAAACGTATAAATTATTTTTACCATTTGTTTCTTACTATTTCTTACTATTTCTTATAGTTTAAGTTCTGTTACAAAATTTACTTTAGAATTAATAATTTTTATATTTAATAGTTTTTAATTAAATACAAGATTTATACAAAATTGTGATGGTGTATACAGAAACCATTAACTTCTATTTGGATATATATATATATATATATATACTGTTTCATAATTTTTTTTCATAGATTTTATTTGATTCCAACATCTGTGTATTAATAGTCATTTGTAATTATTTTGTTTATTATTAAATAAATTTCACTGCGTATTTTTAAAATTTAGCCAAATATAAAAGAAGTATTAAAAGTCTAGAAGTATCAGAATGAATAAAAAATATAAATATCCAACATTTTAAATTACAATACATCTACTAACTATAGTTATATAAAATGCGGAGGTATATTTGAAGTAACTGAACATTTCAAATTTAGAAGGCATAATTATTCAAGAAGTAATAGTTTTCATTGCTACTGCATCATCCACCATTATCGGCCATTTTGACATTTGTTGCCTCATTTTCTCATTAAATTTTATTAACCTTCTTTTACTTTAATATTATTTTTCGTAACCATAAAAGTGGATCAGATTGAACAGGAGCTGATCGGGGCGCATATTACACATTTTTCTTCTGAATATTTCCAAACATTATTTGTAATGTATACTTTGTGTAACACTTTTTTATCTCTTCATTCATCAAGTTAACGACAATGTCACTATAGTTGGTAGCTGTGTATAAAGATTTTATGGAAAACTCTAAGAAAATGATGCAATCCATACAATTATATAATATGATGGTTACCTACCCATTACGAGGAAATTGGATACTCCAAACCCTTCACCTATAGAAAAACTTATTATTATGCTCGACAGCGAAGATCGTAAATATAATATTAATAGGCCTATCTTTATGAAAATGCCCAAAAGTAGGGTAATATACAGTTGCGCATGATCACAGTATACATACAACAATATATATATATAAAGCAAAATGTGTAAAAAAACTATTTAATACATTACAGGTGTGAAGAGAGAGAGTGTGAATAAGCTGATTGGATAGCAAGTGCATTTGTTGAGAGAGGAACAGAACGTTACTGTGAAGAAAAACATGTGTTTTAAATCTCTTTTAACTTTAAACAAATCATTTTGGCTTATTAGATGAATTGGTAAATTGTTCATTCAATTCAACGTGTTTGGGTAATATGGATGCGACATAAAGACGAGAATGCCGAACGGGTTTAGTACGTAAAGAGTGGTGGTTAACATTTTTATTTGTATACTTTTATAAACAGGAAAAATCTTACAAAATTCTTCGTCGCTCCTGTCCTGTAAACCACAGTTGGCCTTGCCATCACATCGAACGTCCTCAAAAAGACAGTATTTGGGTAAGTCTCGACATGTCAGTCCTGAGGTGTCTTTGCATACCCGACCCCCATTACACAGAAACCCGGGACACTGCTCTGGATCAGGGATTATGGAGAGTAATAACTCGTTCTAATAGAATATTATATTACATATTAACTATATATAGTCATAATTTTTTAATGTTTTATTTAAAATAACAATTTAATTAATGACAGAATGAATAACCTTGAAAAAACAATAACAAACATTATATTTTGTGAAGAAAAAAATGTTACCTTTAACTTCAAAATGACAAATTGCTTCGTATTTAAAATAGGAATGGTTATAAACCTATTCATTAATGAAATTCATTCATATGGGAAATTATATTTAAAAAAAATTAAGTTTCGTTAATAGATTGTATTATATTTAGGTGCGTTAAAAATATTAATATTATTTATTATTAAAGGATAATTTACTATTTTTGAATTTATGTAATGTATGATTGTTAAATAAAACACAGAACAATGACTGAGGTGATTTTTTCAACAAATATTTATATGATAAAAACACTTAAAACTTTTAAAATACTTTTGAGATTTAGAGCTTATTTTAAAATAATACATACAAAATTGATAATCCTCAAAATAATCTATTGTATGTTAGACATATGAATAATTGAATACAATAAAAATACAAAGGAACGACTAAAAGTGTTCTTCTTAAATTGTCTGAGAAAGTTGTAGATATTCAGCCATATGCTTGCTCGAAGCATAGAATCTTTTCCATCTATATACTATAATATGTTTGAAAGTATAATCGGTTAAATTCGAAACAAGACGGCCATGCTATGGCAATGATTTGAATGACCTCACTGGAAACATGTTAGCAGCAGTGTGCACACACATATCGAGAGTCCGAAAGAGATGGAACTTGATGGTGTTAGGGGCGACTGTTCTTGACCCTTAGCAATGAGGAAAGGACAAGTTATTACTATATGCAATAACATTAGTTAGTAATTACCGAGAAAATATATAGTAGGCAAATACGGACAGTAGGATAATGAAGGATAAAGAAGATGAGCATACATAAATTATTGCCATAATGTTTAAGTAACATAATAGTGAATGGCGAAAAGAACATAAACGATTTGGAACACTGTTTTTTTTAGTTTTTTTCCGTTTAATAGGATTTTAGGGTTATTGTGATGAAGTTAAGAAGTGATGAAGTAAGAAGATTACATTTTGTAGAAGTTTTTGCGTTGTTTTGAAAATGGTTTTACATATAAGTCTAAATCTTAATGATTATAAATAATATTGACCTCTCATGTTTGAAATTTGTTCAACTGTTTAATTTGCAGCCTTTAAGCCAACAATTAATAGAATTAATATGAGTAGTAAAAATATGCACTTTTTGGGTTCTAATTTACACATTTTACGATGTACACCACTCATAAAGTAGATTCTGTTTCTTGTTTAAACAAATTTAATAGTAAAGTTATAATCTACTCATAAAATATGTTCAATAAAAAAATGCAGAGAATTTAACGAAAAATGATACTAAAGATTATCAAAAAATATTTATTAAAATATTAAAATAAAATTTAAAGTCATTTTATATAACCCAATGTTATCATTAACAACATTATTAATAATAATAAAACGTCTATTATAATAATGGTAATCAGAGTACATAAGTTTTGAAATAGATTAAATAACAGTATATAAAATAAATTGTAAATTATGCAATTTACTTTAAGTTGAAAATTTATCATACTTTAAAAGAAAGGTTGTGCTTATCGTAAAATATGTAAGGTGGGTATGTATTCCTATTTTGGGTGTGTTTATATTTTAATATTTTTAATTTCATTAATTTAGTCAATTACATTGCCTTAATTTTTACCTATTTTTAGTAATTTATTAATAAATGAATTATTTAGTTATTCATTTAATTATTTATAAATATTTAACGCAAGGTATAAGTAATTAAATTTATAATTATTTTTATTAATCATATAAATAAAAACATTAACTTTTTGTGAAATTATTGATTTCTCTCAAATACTTTCTATTTTCAATTATTTATATTATCTGTATTTTTAACTGTAAAAACCATTGCCTATAAGTTAAGTTAATACTTTTCAAAAACATTTAGAAACCCATAATATAGTTTTTTATGATGCAATGTGTCATAATCATCAATAATGAAATTAAAGTATGTATTGACCATTTTGAGGTAATATACTTATATATCAAACCGGTGCATGTGAAGAATAAAATACATATTAACAAAAATATGTTAAACTAGGATTTTTTACCTGTTGTAGCTTCAGTATTGACTGCGGTCCATAGTAAGTGAATCCCCTCATTCTTGAGAACACCTTCTGCACCGGTCGAATGCCTATCAAAGTAGAAAGTTTTATACGATTTCATTTTTAGAAGATAATTTTTAATTATAAATATAATGATGGCTGAAACACTAACACAAATCACTTACGTGAGCAATCCCCAGCAAAAAGTGACATTTTTCATATTGTCGGTGTAAATTAGTTTTAAAAGATGTTAAAAATGTTTATCAAAATTATAGTGAAAGTCCTCATTAAACAACAATTACGGTTCCCTAAAACTAACTGTAATTTACCAATTAGTGAGTCAAGTTTGTCTATTAATTTATCATATTTTGTAAAACAAAATTATAAATGTGTAATGCTGTCGGTGAAATAAAGTGTATAAATATATAATTCAACACCTAATATAGATCTTTATTTACTAAATTTAAAACATTTCCGTACATTAAAAAAGCAATCAATATTATTTATAAATTATATTAACTTCAGATTTTTTTAACGCAACCAATTTTTAGACAACTTTTCACACAATTACAGTAAGTTTGGTAATTAATTAGTTAGTAATAAATATTAGTATAAATAGTATATATAGTAAATAATATTATTATACATATTAGGTCAATTTATATTAATTGACCTTTAATATTACATATTTTAAAAAATAATTAAAAACGTAAAATTATAAATTAATTGTTTCGTGTGAGTACGAAATTGAAAATTAGTATATTATCATTTTTGAAAATTTAAGCGATTTTTTATTCAATATGGTTAAATAATAGTTTAAACAAATTCATTTAAAACGGATACTGAAAGAGACTATCGTTATAAATAAACAAGCTGACTATCATTTCCACCAAATTTCTAGAAATTAAGTAACCAAACCATAAAATAAGCACGTGAACCGCCAGTATATACTTCCGACTACTCCAAAAGATGTTGCGTGTCAAATCGCCATATTGATCTCCTTGAAAAGATGTACGTGGGCGAAATAGGGGACAATGTCAATGTAGCTTGACAAAAGTTTTTACTCCTATAATATTGCGAAATATCATGAAACTCCACATCGACCTAGATGCGTCTTGATTTTGAGGTAATTTAGACGGACAAAAAACTGGGAGGAAAAAGTTTTATACTTTATAATGAGCGCTAAATCATAGACGTAGTTTTAGGGTGTAGTGCGGGATTCAATTTGCATGTGACAGACGGGAAAGAATTAAAATTAAAATTGAAGAAAAGAATCAATAACCATGGAAATAATCTGTCACACAAGTTTCAACTAAATACACGAAGCATGCTGATTATCTTTTTCAATATTTTCCCATAAAAGTTCAAAGAATCTCAAAACTAACATTTTTGGAAGAAAGTGTGTTTAGTATATAGTCATAACTGTATAATACATACGTTTTCATTAACAAAACATTTACATTGGTTTTGTGTTTATGTTTATGGAAATTAAAATGGGTAATGATTTAAGGTATTTTTTGTCTTAAGGCCTTTTGAAGAAAGTAATTTACCAAATACACTATATTTAGAGTCTATTTAAAATTATTCATACTTTATGAAAAATATTGAATTGTCAGAAAGTATTTCTTTGCCTTCCACAGTCATATCTCCACAAAATTCATCAACAGGATCTTCACCTCGCCCAGGGTATCCTTCGTAGATTGTCAAAAATTTGTCTGTGCAAAAATCTAAAATTTTTGAAATATACATATTAAAAGCCTATTTTTATATTTTTATCTAAAATATAATATGTATTTGTTGATGCATGATTAAATTATTGCATAAACACATTAGTATTATATTACACAAATATTTATTATAAATATACATTTACCTTACTACTAACACAGGAAAGGGGTATTCCAAAGTTTTATGTGATGAAATACAGTACAACTTTGTCTATCGCAATCTCTGTTTAGATGCTATGACGCCAGTTTTTTATCAGTCAGTGAGCATTCAATGTTCATTGTTATAGAGTATGCTCCAGTAAATCTACATGTCCAGCATTACAACCCAGATAGGACCCCTACGGTTACTGTATCGTTTTGTATTGAATTTGGTGCAGTCATTGCATCGGAACTGTTAGATTAATTAAAAAAGGTACTTGCAATTGTAAACCACATGACAGTTCTGCATTTGAAAACAAAAAATCGAGGAGAAAAACAATATAGTAGGTATATGGCTAAAATTAATGAGTGGATTCAAGAAGAGGCCAGGATGTGTCCTTCATGAAGCAAAATCCTTTTTTACATGACACAAACTTAAAAGTTCAGTAGTACTTGTTCAGAAATTATTTAACTATTCGGTGTAGAACAGGTTTAAATGATTCATCACAACAAATCAATGCAAATGTCTAGGAGTGTTTGGTTCTCTAAAACTTAAATTCTATACATTTGGATAAACTCATTTGAAATCGTGCGGGTATAATATATATGCCTTTCGAAACACCTAGACCTAACCTAAAAAATAAGACGTTGATCTGTGAAATGTTTGTTTTGTACTTATTTGATTAATAAAATGTAAAATGAGATGTGTAAAACTAATAAATTAATATACTTGTAATTGACATTTTTCCAACTGTAACAAAAAAAACAAACATATTTGTCAAACCCTATATTAATGTAAGTCACATATTTCACATACAATATTAAAAGCTTATAAATGCAATATTTGTTTTAACTAGTGCACAATGTGTAATTGTGATAGTTAATTAAATTCTTTTGAAAACCACAATATATTCGCATTTGTTACCTAATATGTTTCATGGTAATAATATGATTTTCTTATAGTATAGATTGTAAAGTTGTAATTGTTTGATGTAGATAACTTACTTGACTTTCCCAGTTTCAACTTTTTAATGAGGAGTAGAATTCTCCATCCAGTCGGAGCCCTGATCATCCAGGCACAGTTTATCTTAGGAGGCAGATTTGATACCACAATCTCGCCAGAATGTCCGCGAAAAAAGTCTCGTCCACAGGCTGAATCTGATTGAGCTTTAGCCAATTCACCTTAAACCAAGTGATGCATGTAATCATGCTTTTATATTTATTTATTAAAATACAACAGTATGAAACATAAATTATATACTCCTATATTATAAACACCAAAAAATTGTATCTAGATATATTTATTTTGGGATATTCAATATATTTATTACTTTGTATTGCAAAACATTGATATACATTGAAAATAAATTTATCTGTGTTTTTGAAAAGTAATATTATTCAATTAAAGAAGCTTTAGATTCTTCAAGCTGTAGTATAAACCAAAAGTACTAAATGTATCACTTTTTTAATAAGAATTTATGTTTTATCAAATAAGCCTATAATAATCAGCCTATTCTAAAAAAGGAATGCACGAGGGGCCCACGTAAACTTCCATGGTTCAGATTTTGTTCAAAGAGAGGGGGTGGGGGGGGGGCGTCTACCCATTACCCATTTTTCATACATGTATAATTATGAAATTGGAGTATATCAACTTTAAATTGGTTTACATTAAAACAATATTCCAAATACAATTATATTATGCCCGGCTAATATATAGAAAAATGAAGTAAACTGTGAAATTACTGGTAAAATATTACCATAAATTTTACCAAAAAATTACCATTTAAAAAATGGTCAACAAACATTAAATATTTTTGAAAACTTAGTCGACACAATTATCAGTGTTAGAGCCATCACTATTTCACCGAATAAAAACTTGTTTTTGACTGTCATTGGTCAGACACTTTGATTTTTCAATGCATTTAAAGAGTTTCTTAACATCTCAAGCGATATTGCTGATTATACATATAGTAATGTGATTTGAGTACAAATCGTAAAAATGTAAAAATGACAAAAGTTCGCTCTTAAAGTAGTTAAATTATAACAAGTGATCGACACAAGTGAGTTTTATAGTTTACTTTACTGGATCGACAAGAAGTCTTGTACCGCTAATTCGCAAACGTAGCCATTTTAGATTGTAATATAAAAATAAGAAATGAACCATCAAAATTCCGTCATAAAATGATCAAAATATTAATTATTTAAGTTGTATTAATAAAGTTGAAAGGTACTATTGTATACATTGATCTATGCTTCTATAATGACTGCGTAAATCTCTCGACTAAGTCCTTTTTACTTCGTACCCATATATATATATAGGCTAGATAGGCGTACTTTGCTCCAATAGCGTAAACATAGTTGCAAATATATGTTTCCAATCACCTCAACGTACTCGTAGCATGTGGCACAAATCCGCTCGCAAATATAAAAATTAATCGTGTACTACTTCATAAATAACGCCATGTCATCAATTCGCCACTACAATGTATGTCTCGTCGACTATTTATATTAAAAATAAAATAGAAGTTTAACGGATTCCCATTTAATAGTTATTGAGTAGTTGGTTGTAGCTGCATCAAAATAATAAATAATCGAAAAAATATAACACCATTATTATAAGCCGCTTTTAACCAATATTAACAAATGTTACCAACAAATTGACAATTATAATTTTTTGTACAAAACAAACCAAAAAACTTTTTGACAGTTGTTTTGCTAAACACGTTATTTTTATGGTATAATTGCCGCTAGATTATGTTATATACATAACAACTGGGCAAAAAATGTAACATACTCGTAATATGCATAATATATTGGATGTATCATTTTAACATAATATGCATAATATATTGGATGTATCATTTTAACATAATATGCATAATATATTGGATGTATCATTTTAACATAATATGCATAATATATTGGATGTATCATTTTAACATAATATGCATAATATATTGGATGTATCATTTTAACATAATA
>JAUZND010022374.1:0-25074 GCA_034780555.1 Coelogynopora nodosa | reverse complement strand
GTAAGTAATGAGAGCAGAGCGCACAAATACGACCGTTCGTGTCAAGAGCTTGGAGCAGAATGAATTTAAACAGTGAAATCGTATCTATTTATACAACAACAACAAACAAAAAAGGGGGGTCATGATCTATTTTTAGCCATTACGCATACATCTATTATAGATGAGCCAGAATCCACTCTTCCTATACTACTTCTTTGAACTATGATATATAAGTAATGAAATTAATGGAACAATAAATTCTAAAAATAATTACCTGCAACAATGCACCTCTCATCTCAAAACAGAGTGGACACTTAGTGTAACCCTTAAGGATGGGATCCTGCACGATTTTTCGGTAAACAAAAGGGATAAACATAATTGGAACACCAACTACTGGAGCCAATGTAGTAAGGAAACGTTGAGAGGGTAATTGGAAATGACGACGAACTTGAAGCATAATCATGTAGCCAGAAATGGCTGTGGATAATGAGAGAAGTTTCGTGCCATAAAGCAGAGGCCAAACATCCTCTTGGGGATGCCAGTTCATGACACGTTGCCATTGCATTCTCTTAACTTCTATAGGAGAGAGAATAAATGATCCAGGCGGTAGTGTATCTGGATGTCTGCTAACTATAATACCCGCGCTTGGGTTGGTTGGTAACCTTACAGAGTCGGACATTTTGGAGCTGAAAAAGAAAGCAGTAAATATTATCAATGTTGTTATCAATATTGTTAGCGTTTGGATGATTCATAGATAAAATTGGTAAGAATAAATCTGGAACAAAAAATGAAGGAGACAATATGCGATGATAAATAAATATAGTTAATATCAAAAGCGAACAATTCTTATATTGACAGTAATTTGTCGAAACCGTTGTATTAATTTTTTTCCATTTAAAGTTTTTGATGGAATTATTTAGAACATATTCTATTTTATTTCTGCAAATAAAATTGGTAATCAGATAACGCATTAAAAAGTTATGAGAAAATAGTTTTGTCATACAGGGTGGTCCATAAAGAACCGAACTCAAAATAAATATAGGCCATAGAGTTATAAAACTGTAGAAATCTATGTCTATTGATTGTCAGTGCAATAGCCACAGATTCCCGCCATATTTCCAGTGCAATAGTCATAGATTCCTGGAATTTGAATACAGCAGTTTCGATATAAATCAATAGAATCATTTTACAGCTTACACATTTGCAATCATGGCCATTAATAGGCAAACACTAATTGTAAGAGAACGTGTTTTTGTAATTACTAATTAACTGTAAAGTAATTTGTATAAACATGTAGCTGACATATGGCCAAGAGAATTATTGACACCAGTCACATCTCAATCAGCAATGTTTGATTTGATCTCAAAATTCAAGGAAACAGGCTCTGTTTTAGATGTTAAAAGTCCAGGTTGACCTAAGTCAATTTTAACACCAGAGACAGTTGATTTGATAGCTGCGCGGCATTTATGCAATCACCTACAAATTCTACATGTTGTGCATCATGTGAGTTGCAAATATCAATAACAATGCTAATGCGAAACATAAAATAACTTGGTTTAAAACCTTACAGGCCACACGTCTTGCATTAATTATCTCAATGAGGATGATCCGACCAACCTGCCCAATTTTGTGAAGTATTTCTTTCCTATTTACAAGATAGACTGGCAATCTTTGATGAAATTATTTGGTCGGATGGGGCTACCTTCCAGCTCGTAAATATACAAAACTGTGCTCACAGGTCTGAACAAAATCTGCATCAGATCATCGAGAAAGAGGTCAATCTATCGGGTGTGTGTTTGGGGTGCTATTATCAGTTCAGGTCTCATAGGACCTTTTTTCTTCATAAGAATGGGATAACAATTCCTCCGATCAGTGCCATAAAGTCTGTCACAGTGTGGCAAGGCAAGTGGACTGCATTAACTTTGAACACTTGTAATTAACTGTTTATTTAGCTCTTATTGCATTACATTGTGTCATTTCGTATTATATTGTTTCAAATAAAGTTCGGTTTGGTTCTTTATGAACCATCCTGTATAATATTATTTTGCGAATTTATAATTTGTTGAACTTTCATATAATATATGGTTTTATTGTTAATCACATGATACCTAATGGTATTGATTTTTATTCCAATAATATTGAGTTTTGTTGTATATTACTATTTTTGCGAATTTATAATTTGTCAAATCGTCCTATAATATATTGTTTTATTTGTAAATCGCATGATACATAAAAATAACTTTTTATTGATAAAAGATAATTACAAAGATACAACAATAAATTTACCTACAATTGTATGTATTATTAAGTCATTTCTTTATTAAATATTTGTCTTGATATGGAAATTTGTGAAATGATAAATTATGTTAACTATTACAACATTTTGAACACTCATACTAATTATGCACAACAATAATTTACATATATAGGTATATGCATTGAGATCGAATGAACTTATAACTCTAGAAAAAAAAATATGCCAAGAAAACAAATACCTTCATGTTCTTAGAATAAATACCTCTTTGTTTTCAGGTCTTTGAATCTCAGTTTCTACCATATAAAGAAAAATTAATGTGGTCTACGCCAATCCTCTGAAAGTGTCAAGGAAGAACTCCAGAGAGAATATGAAAGTTATATAGCTGAGCAAGAGGCGACGAGAATCGATAAGAAAAGCAGCAAGAGCCAATCTGAAACTGACCCAACTCGAGTGTTGTGCCTTCCCAAGAGTGATCGAGCAGAGATATTTTACAAACGCAGATTGACCATCTTTAATTTTACTTCTTACAACCTGGGAACTGGAAAAGGAGGATGTTTTCTATGGCAAGCAAGTAGGAAAGCGAATGAAATTTCCACCTGTTCGTATATGCAACTGTATAGTCACGGTATTGCTCAAACCATAGATATGTTTTGTGACGGGATGCAGTGAACAGAAAAAAATTCTATTCTCCCAGCTATGTTGTTATATTTCATTCAAACATCATCTGTTAAGACTGTTCACTTGTTCATTTTTGTAAGAAACCACACACAGAATAAAAACGATTGCATTTATGCCTGTATAGAACGATCCTTAAAACGTCATGGAGACAGAAGTATTCCAGTTCAGTTGGTGCCAATCATTCGTCAAGCAAGAAAGAAACAATACTCAATAACAGAGCTCATGACCAATGATGTTCTCAACTGTAAGCGAATGCCACAAGATATTGGTATGCTCCAGCAGCAGTAAGAAATCTGTTAAATAAAGAAATTTCCTCACTATAACTCGAATATTTCAATGAAATCCAAAGAAAATATGGCATGTCATGAAAAAAACTCAATTTTATTATGATGTTCATCAAAATCATGCAAATGCAAAAAATTATTAACAGATTGAAATCTATTCTCCCCATCAATGGATATCCAAAAAATACTATCAACCAAATAAACATCAACATCAGATAAAAAGAAATATAATTATCTCTATTTTCCATTCATTGATGATAAAACTGATTGAAAGATAAAATATTTTCAAATTGGTGGGTCTATCAATTAGATTGTACCAAAGGTCCGACATCTGCACATTAACTAAATGTTTGCTAACAATCTATTAGGTGCAATGTACCCATTGCAATGCAATATATATTGGCAGTACCATCAGAAAGTTACATCAGCGAATACGAGAACATTATAATGACATCAATAGCTCCATATTTGATCATCAAAGAATATGTAAAGCGAAATTTAAAACATCTATCATTGGAAAAGACAAAGACTGCATAAATTTAAGATTCAAAGAGGCAATATTGATTCCAATGAAAAACCTACAAGGTGGGGCCGCATCGTCTCTACAAGGCGGCAGAAAAGAGTCTTCATTTTATCGACGTGTCAACATAATATTAATAGCAAAATCGAATGTGATGATCTGTTAAAATTAATATATTGACAATAATTCAAATATGTTATTGTTATTCAAATAAGCTATTTAAATATGTATTGTAGTTCATTTATTTATATTTTTTATATCTTTGATAATTGTGTTTTACCCTGAAAATTTTGATAAATTGAAAAAACACTTATAGTTGCAGTTTACTGGCTTTTAATTTTACATAATTAATTATTCTATTAATCTTCGGTGTGGTTTACTTACTTATAGAGTCAGTACAATTCAAATCTCTCCACCATTAGTTTTTTCATTTTTATTGATATTTCTAATTTCTAACCTTTCTTAAACTTTCCACATTATCAAATAGCACACAATACATTTTTTTAAAAAATATACACACTGTCCAGTATACTTAGCTCAATGTGATCCCGCCACCCACCATGGGTGATAGCAGACATGTTCAGACAATCACCATGGTTGATAGCAGACATGTTCGGACATCCACCCACCATGGTTGATAGCAGACATGTTCGGACATCCACCCACCATGGTTGATAGCAGACATGTTCAGACAATCACCATGGTTGATAGCAGACATGTTCGGACATCCATCCACCATGGTTGATAGCAGACATATTCGGACACGTATTTCACCTCTATTTTCATTATAATTAATCATTAATGAATATTTTAAAATAAGAACGTTACATGTAGTGATAAATAGTTGTGTTTTATTCTCTATATAGGTAATTTGTGAAGTTTCTTTAATCATAGTTTAACCCTATTTAGTTGACCTTATTTAATGGTTTAAACACGCGCCACAATTATGTCACTGTGCATCACGCTTATATTTTAAAATAATACAAGTTAGTATATTTCTAAGTTGTAGTGAATTATTAAAAAAATTCTTGAAACTTTTCCGATTTACATTGTAAAGAATTTAAAATATAAAACATAGTATAAAATGTGTAATTTACAAAAATAGAAATATCTTTTTATCGTAATTGAATTAAAACTTAGAAAGTAAAGTAAGGAACATGGTAAAAAGAAATCAATAATATATTTTTAATTTTAATATGATGATACTAACTTTATTCACATGTAAATATATCGATTCTAGTTTATACTTAATACCGTATTACATTATTAATTTACTTTAAAAAAGTGAGCACAAGCTGCTCCGGTAATGGACACAAACCACCCCCACGTTCCGTACCCCTTCGACCAAGCAGGTGGTGGACATGTTCGGCGCCGAGCTGCCCGTCTGTGTGCTCCACTACCAGTGCATCGAGGAGCTGGTCGTCGAGGGTGAGACAGGACGTCTCTTCCACTCCTCCAGCCAACTGGCCGGACAACTGGCCGACCTGCTCGGGCCCCTCGTGCTGCAGGGCGAGGGGGGCATGGGGGTGGGGGAGGACGCCTACCCCCCCGCCGGCTGTGAGCTGGCCCGGTTCAGGGGGAACATCGCCCAGTGGAGGCAGGACGATTGGCATCACAACTGGCGCAGAGTGGTGCTGCCTCGACTCAACTCGCTTATTCGATGATATGCCGATTGTGGGCGTATTCAGAGGGGTGTTCTCGTGGCTCTGTTTCCCGTGTTCTTCAATACACAGCAGACAGTTCAGTCTGATGTATGTTGGAATTTAGAGGTTTTAACATACAAGGGCCTGTGGAGAATATTTTATCAATGAGTCATGAAAACTAAGAAATCAATACTATTATGATAATCATTTGTTGGCAACCTGTTTACTCATACCTATCGAGTTATTATTTCGATTTTTGGGATTTTACAGTGTTTGCATTGTTTTCTATGCTAGTACGTTCCCTTATTATAGTAAATCATAACTAACCTGTTTTTTACCTTTTTATTATCAGATTTCATTTCCTTCCATGGGTAAATTTCTAACAAATAATTGCTAATAAAATCCACTATGTCATAAAATATTAAAATTATGTTTACACTTTATCGTGTGAAAGCTATGTTTCCCTCGTGCATCATTTGTATTTGGTGAATGAAGATGTCATTTATTTCATCCTGAATTCGGGACTAAACAACGCAATGTACGCATTTAATTAATAGAACGTCTTGATGTTTTTTTGTTTATTTATTTATTTTTTGGTGTAATACAATAATAATATTTTGTGGGTTTATTTCTACACCTATACAATATACGTACAAACCAGCATAGCTTGCATGTCCAATGTTAACTACGGTTGTGGGTTCAAATTTACTTTTTATGGTTATGTTATATATCGACCAATGTCACTTACTATCGCATTTTATATAGGAATCATTTGTATTGAAATTATTATTGTTCGTTACTATTCGGTTAGTGAATATGCATAACGAAATGTCTACCAATGTGAATTTAATATTTGACGTAATGTTATATTATTTGGCTGCTTGGTTTAAACTTACCCTATCGAGTGCATCCTTTAGTTGCGATATCAAAACGGTCGTACTATTGTTGCGTAATAGTGAACACGGTAGTTGGATTGAAAGTTTAAGTTGCATGTTTTATAATACGTAATATTTTTGCGTCTTCATTTCGACGTGTCTCTAGGTATTTTTATTATTAGGAACTATATATATATATAAACTATCTTGATTTTATTTATTAGTTATTTTTGTATTTGAATGATTTTGTTGAATCTGGTTTTGTGTTAGTTAATTTGGGATGTCCAGCAATTCTGTTTTGTATCTCTGGGCATATATATTTTCTGTAGACTTTAATTTGTTTGTAATATGATACAAATAAGTTGTAAAACTATACTGGTGCTATTCGCAGATTTCGAGATGTACATTTGTTTATGTAGACATCTGTGGACGTCTTGCCTCTTGGTTATTGTTTCTTACCGCTGTACCTCATTCTATGCCTGGTGTAACATTGTTTGGACCCAGTTTCTTTAATAATAATAATAATATGATTGTTTATCAGAAATTAACTGTTTTCTTTAAAAATTCATCAATTTGTGGAGATCATATTATTGATTTGGTTATTAATTTTAACATAAAATGAAAATAATGTTATGGCTATTATTTTGGCTACATGTGACTGTTACATGTTAAATAAATGTTTTTGCTATTTTAAAAGTGAAATATTGCTTGCATAAATATAATTTTAATACATGCTAACATTTTCAAAACGTATATGGAGAGTATATGGAAAGTATTATTTGGTTAATATTTTATAATATATATATTTTCATATTTATTGTTTTTATTATATTATATATATTACATTTCTTATTTATTTAAATTTTTAATAGGATGAACTATTGAATCTAAGTAGACAATATAACATTTATTTGAGAGATAATTTTAGCCACACTTATATGGTGTAATTTATTTTACAATCAGAATAATTTTATTTAATTATTTAAAATGAGTTTCTTCTTATAGAGATTGTAAACAAATGGTATGCGTGAAATTTAATTTTTAAATACCTGAATATTTGAAATATTTACAGACTAAATTTATTTTTTAATTGAAATTATATTGATATTCAATAAAGTCTATTGTGCATACTAAGTGTGCGTTGTTGTTATTTATATTTTAATGAATTCATTAAGACATGAGAGTGTTAATTTATGTAGTGATGCATGGTATTCTCTAAATCCCGTGCAATAACATTTTATGTAGAAAGATACAAAAAGGCAATAATTAATTACCGTTAGTTTAAGGATTTGAATATATATTTGGTAGAAACGAAACTTAAAAACAATTTTTGCGTAATATTATAGATCGTAAGGAGAACGGTGATTTTGAACAATGAAAGCTTTAATATAAACAAAAATACTATAATAATAAAATGTGTTCTGGAATTTTTCAATAATTGCAAGTCTCTATTACATTAATAGAAACATTACTTTTTTATGTAGAAGCACTAATGAAAACTCATTATTCGAGAAATGGTTCCTATGATTACATTATAGTGCAAAAGTCACTTATGATTAATTGTTATTATTCTAAAGGGACATCAAAATATTTCAATCGATAATATAATCCTATATTAATATATATTAACTTTCACTTAACATCTTAAATTAAAAGTGTGAGAAGATAGGGAGGCGATGAAATTTTTAAATTTAATTTAATACAATAATACGCAGTTTTACAGATTATGTTACAACATTAAAAAATTATACACAGTTAACTATTTATATATTATTATTAAGGAGCGCATTTTTATATTACTTATAGTAATATAAAAAATAATATTTTACATGTTGAACAAATATTTTGAAGTGTACTAAAATAACTTTATATTCTAAATATATGTTAAAAGCATCATTTGGCAAACATTTCAAATAGGCTATTCAGGATAACTAAATTATTTAACCCTCTGGAAAGAAAAATATAATTTTCCACAATATTTACCACATGTTTAAAAGCAAAAGCAATTTAATAATTTCCTAATTTATAACTTAATAGCATTCCATGATCATACTTGAAATCGTTCTTTTTCCATATCAATTTGAATAATATCTTGTCTGCTATTATATATTACATTTGAGTATATGAAATTTTAATTAAAATTTTTATTATTATACAACTTTCAGCATAGCTAAAAACGGTTGTAACTTAAATCTGGAGGAAAAACCGGAGGACAAATCCGAAGCAAATTTAACCTAATTTTCAAGGTCGTCAATATAAAAGATAGATAATTAGATATTAAATAGATAAAAAATAGATAAATAGATATTAAAATAATCAAATTAATTAATAAAAACTAATGTAAGGGATGTTATAATGTCGATAAAAACGGCCAATATACGTATACATTTAAATTAATTCTGAAATATACAAATAAAAGAATTATAACTAATTTTAAGTAATGATTACATTCTTTAAATTGAAATTGTTTGTTTAACTTTGTTACTTGTTATTTATTTCTCCGGTTTTTCCTCCGCATTTAAGTGACAACCGCTAAAAACTGCACCCTTGACTACGTTTTTTCCAACTGTTGAATAACGACACGACTGATCAAACTAAAATTTTAATCCAGTATAATACATCTTCTTGCTGTCAATATATAGTTATTTAAAAATTTAATCAGCACTTTTAATAATAAAAAATATATTAAAAAATATAAATACATAATTTAATAATATAAATATTTAATTTAATAATATAAATATATCATTTAATAATATAAATATATCATTTAATTTAATAATATAAATATATCATTTAATTTAATAATATAAATATATAATTTAATAATATAAATATATAATTTAATAATATAAATATATCATTTAATTTAATAATATAAATATATCATGTAATTTAATAATATAAATATATCATTTAATTTAATAATATAAATATATCATTTATATAATATTATACTTTTATTATAGTATTTTATTGTTTATTGCTTTCACAGACTCAACTGTTTATAAGTTATTAGCTATCCACAATATAATTGGTGCATATATTTAAAATAATAACCGTTCTAATTAGCGCTTTTGGAACATGTAGAATATGTGGATTAGGCAATACAAAGCAGCAAATACTGAGAGTTGATACAAATAACTTGAATGTACATGTAGTTTGAAATAATAATAATAATATATTGGCTTTAATTCCAGTAAAAGGGGGTGCTTTTAAATAGGAACAACATAGGAACATCATATAGGAACAACATAGGAACCTAGGAACAACATAGGAGCAACATAGGAACAACATAAATAAATGATACATAATAGTAATAATGAAATAAATTGTTACAGATAGGAACAACATAGGAACCTAGGATCAACATAGGAGCAACATAGGAACATCATATATAAAAGATACATATAATAGAATAATAATAAAATCTTAATGAATAAGAAATTAAACTCAAATAAAATTTCGGCAAAATAATATTTTATAAAAAGCAGTGATTTGCAGTATTGAATGCTTTAATGTAAACAATAAAATACTGTAATAAATATATTATAAAATAATAAAAGGAATTTTTTAAGATTTTAAAAAATTAGCGAGACTGTTGAATACATTTGCATTCATTAAAACAAAATTTTAAAAATATTAATATAGTTAAGAAACTGGGCTATACCTTAATTATAATATAGATAACGATTTGTTAATTGGAAAAACTAGCTCTTTTCCATCAATATATTATATTAAATATTATTTTTAATGATTTAAATTTATTAGAAAGGCGATGATTCAATCTTATAAGTTAAATTCAAGAAGTCACATATAAAAAATTGATTGCTGAAAAATGCAATATACTAAAAGAAAAGATAAAAGGTTAGCACACAATATTTCTGTAACGCTGTGCAGAGTAAACCTCAAGAGCAAAAAAATTGTCTGCATCAAATTCCCTTGATTGGAATTAATTCATACTAAACACCCCGGCCCCCTTCTTAACAGGAAACTCACCGTCGATGTCAAATTTGACAACTTAAGTTGATGTTTATTGAATGTATAACTAATGAATACATTTTTGTTAACGAGACTCTGTATGACTTCAAAACTCAAAGATTATGTCTCTGCTGACCAGAGGGGTATCAAGATAGACAGTCAGTAATAATTCAGCGCGTCACTTGGCAGCATATTATATATGTCAAAAAACACAAACATTATGTATACTCTGCCCCGCTATATACTAAACAACACAGAACTGAGGGATACGCTACACATATAAACCCAGACTTTTTATAACTAAGACAAAAGAAAATATAGTTGGAATCAATTTGCTGGAATCTTGAAGAACTACTTTGAGGTTGACCCGCATGATATTCCATTATGATTAATTAATTATGAACAGCGTAAACATGGAAACCTTCTTCTTTATAAGTTTCTTATATAGTAGGTATGTACGCGTTGATCAGACAAGATTAGTCGATTGTATCGTTTTAGTCATGTGAGGACAAAAGATGTCTTTAGTCAGGCAGTGATCAGAGACAAATTGTTCTTGTGTACGTCAACCGTTTCTTTAAGTTAGATTTGCGCAGGTGTCTACACGTTTACAATCATTGAAGTTAAGTAATTAAAAATAAAACTTCTCAGTCCTCCATAGAGAGTGATGCTCTGGTGTAACTAGTCACTAGCAATAAACTAAAGTTTAGTTTTGACTCTGGTGAGTACGCTTTTGTTTCATTAATCAATATTGTGAGTTTTTCTTATAAACTATAACATTTTTATATATAATTTATGATGTCGTCAAAAATATTTTTGCAAATATACAATCAATAATGAATAATTAATATAATCATAAACAGTACATTTTTAAATAATTATTTTCCCAATTTTATGAAGGCGACCGATAATAACTCCATTTTTAAAATTATTTTGTGATTATGTTGTATTACAATAAGTAAAACATTTACAAAGGACAGTTAGCAATATTTCATAATTATAAATAGTCATCATATGGTTGACTATACGATTATTGATGTATTTTAGCTTCTTATTGCGACTAATGAATAATTCATTAATTATTAACATAAATAAAGTAATTATGTTATGATAGTTGATACTATAGTGTGTGAATTATGTATTATACATTTGTTTTATAAAGTTGAAAATCAAGTATTAATAAAAGATGAGATATTTTTACAATATTAATTCTTCATTTCTGTTTACTTCATTCTAGACTTGATCTATATGTAATATACATTCATCAGTTATAATTTATTATACTTTGTAAAAACAGTCTCATTAATCATTTATTATTTAATATTTATTATTAACAAGATAGTTGCCTCATTATTTCTATTGAATAGCTCACATTTTAAAATAATTGGTTTATCTAGCTGAATGACTTAGTAGATTACATCATTAAATATTTAGAATTCACTAAATGCAATAACTGTAATGTGATTTAAGACGATATCACCAAAACGGAGAGTACAAATACAGAAAAAAACACAATTAAAATAAAAATAAAAATTACTTTTTTATCAATCTAAATTACTTGATTTTCAAATGAAATATTTGAGAACTAACTTGATTTATATGTTAGACGGAATTCACATAGTTTGTGTTAAAATCAATAAGTTATTTATACGAATTTCTCAATTAAAGTTTTTTAAATAATATTTTTACTCGACTACAAACCTATTTCTTATTATGTATTTGATAATGTTACTGTCGAAAATTTAAAGAACATATCTGG
The DNA here is from genome assembly GCA_034780555.1 of Coelogynopora nodosa. Lineage (NCBI taxonomy): Eukaryota > Metazoa > Platyhelminthes > Proseriata > Coelogynoporidae > Coelogynopora > Coelogynopora nodosa. Next base: position 13,101 of record JAUZND010022374.1, on the reverse strand, counting down.
GAAAACATGTGTCGCTATATATATTATTATAGTAATTTTGATGTCATCCTAACTTACGTGTATAATGTTATTGCTTGTATATGTGCATGATGTATTAATTACTTGCCAGAAATTATATAATAATTGATTATATTTCAGAGTTATATTTGACAATGGGGATTAAAAAAGAACTTCTCAATTCGGAACCAGGTAAGGAGTTGATCTGTGGCCGGTGTAACGACGTTTTAGACAAACCTAAACGCCTGCACTGTAGCCACATTTTCTGCGCCGAATGTGTCGATGGCTGCGGAGCTAGCACGCCTCAAACTCCACTATCCTCCGCCAGCACCACCAGAACTCGGAAGTCTGCCCGACGGCTTCTGGTTTGCCCACTGTGCAACACCCAGACAAAGGATGCCCCTCCGGACGTTGTCATCCCCCCTGTTCCCGCTTGGATCAGCGTCCAACTAGCCACCCTCACCTTCGCGAGCTGTCCCCTGGGCTGCGGCCTGAAGGACCTGCGTGTGAGTGAGTTTGCCAATCACCAGCTACGCGTCTGTCCAAACGCCAGCCAGCCGTGTCCCAACGTCGATCTCGGCTGCAAAGAGAAGGTCACACGGCGCACGGTGGAGGCACACCTTGGCGCCTGTCTCCTCAGGAAGGTCAAGTGTCCCGTGTGTGCCCTGGAGACAACCCAGGCGGAACTGTTCCCTCACCAAATAAAGCGTAGGTGTGCCGAAAGAGCCACTAAACTAGAGGTCACTCGGGCTGTACGAAAGTGTCATCAGGAGTTGACCAGTCACAATAAAGAATTGTTGGACCATCGGAACACCTCGTTGCAGACTTGTCGCAATGTTATTATGGATCATCTTACTAAACGTGGTATCAAAGGATATATCAAGTAATTCGTCTATGTATAATATATATTTATGATGAAAATTAAGACAATTGTGTGTTACTTTATTCTTATTAGATATTTCATTTTATCACATATTATTTAATTATACTATTTTGACATAAGGCATAATCAATCAGAAAATTTAATAATTACACTTTATGAATAATGCAAATATACATAGTTAGGATATTAAACATTGTACCTTCATAATCATTTTTTCAAAATACTTAAATATATTGATTTATTTGCATATTAGATTTTAATAAATTTTAAATTATGATAGTTTGTTAAATCTAATAAATTAATATCAATCATAAAATACTTGTACAGTTAAAAATTCTTTTTAAGATGTATTAATTAAAAATATTACATTAATATAAAAGTTTAATAAAATATTAATTAACTAACTTTTGAGTCGCAGTACTTATTGTATGCACATTCTTGTTTTGTACATATTATATTACACATTAATAGTATAATAGTGTTAAGCAATTGTTAAATTTTGGGAGATTTATAGGTTAGTTAATTTATGATACCGCTCAATGTATAATAATTTTTTTTTTTTAAATTTAATTTAATGTAATCAGGCCTGACGAGGACACGACCCCAATGGGAACACCGCGAAATCCTCGCTTCTATGAATGTCTTCCAACCTGTCAGCGTTGCAATAAATATTTTGAAGAAAATGTCAATCACATGGCTTCGTGTTGCTGGCATGCGGGTGTAAGTTGGAGCATAGAAATGGATAAGATATATGTTTCTAATCATTTCTATGGTTAGTAGTGATATCTTAATAGTGCTCGAAGTTTTCACAAACTAGAACAATTTGTATTATATATACCATACACCTAATATATAACGGTTGGGGGGAAGTGGGTGGTTCGGCCTGCTGTTATTCTGTCTTGTAAGATTGGGGTGGTGTATTGTCCAGAGCGTTATTTGGGGCAGTTCATTTTTATTCATCAATTTATTTGTTTTAGGATAAACATGGCACATTATAGCTTACATAATTAAACAATAAAAAACATGAAAATGCAATTTAGACTGCTGTACAGATTACTCTGCCAATTCGGGCGTAGATTTGACTGACACAACTGGTCAATATTCAACACTGACCTCGAACTGCAAATCTGAAGTTGTGAATCGATCACTTCTCCACCCTCTGTGCATTATAACTCAACATATCGGATATTGTATTCATAGTGTCATTTGAATTTTTTTCGCCAACTTTCTATAATTCTTGACACAAGATCGAACCAGCCACCCAACTGTCATGTAAAGGTTTGATTCCTAAGTTACCCTTTGTCTACTAAATAGTGTTCAATAATTATTATTTGATCTTGTGTTCTATTGCGTTGTAAGTGTGAGTGGATGGGTAAAAAGGCCAATTACAACATTGTGTGTAATATGTGAACGATCCCTTATTAGAACGAAGCGCTCCCTTTCAATGGTTTTTGTTAATTGATCGTATAATTATACTTGCCGCATCCGTTTAGTTTTATTTGTGTCTAGCTCTATACAATTATAGAGTGCGTATGACTTTTAATTTAGTGCCTGTATGGATTTATAGACAGGGAGATAAATATGCACAACTAGCTCAATAATTTTAAATATGTAAAATTATTAAAATATGCTAAATTTCATGTTTTAGGTAATCCACTCGATAACATAATTTAAAAAATAAGATAAAATAATGAAAAATTGACTTAAACAGATATTCACAACTGAAATCAAAATTGATTTAAACAAACTTATATTAACATCATAATCTCGTTAAGGGACGATTAGATATACAAACCCCCTTTGCCCACGAACACAACCTTTTTATTTAGACTCCTCCCCTCCAGAGATAAATATCTATTAACTTTAAGCTCTCAATTGTTTAAAATATATAAAATATATAGTCATAATCACGTAATTACTGCATGGTTTAGTATCAGCATTTTTTAATGTTGCTAACAGCTGAAATAATTATTCAATACATATGCAACCGTTAATATAACTGTCTAGTTTTAGAAGTATAGGTTAAAAAGATTTAATTAAATATATGTTGCGTACTTCAATTAATTGTTGATTTCGATGATCCTATAAATTTAAAACACGAAATCATTTTTGAGTAATTTTCAAATTAGAAACGAATTTGTTTATAAAAGACTTTGATAATAATTTATGTATTCCCGATCCAATGGTTTTCCGTGTCTCTAAATGTTTTCTAGATAATTTAATAAAAAAATTAAATGTTTACACTTTCTTGTTTTACAGCCGGTAAGTTCGGAATTTATTAAATTTATTCAATGAAGAATTTGTGGATTCTAGTTTTATGGATATTTTCAGATAGTAAGTGAAGCCTTAATTCTCTTTTCAAGTAATTTGATAAATATTATAAATATTTATGCTATAAATAAATTTTAATAATATTTATTTATGTTTAAATTGCAGACCGAGGTACGTGATCATTCTTTCAGAAACTAATATTTTTAACCGCTTTAAAAACCATTTCGAATTACTTATTTGCTTACAGTGTAGCACATTTCATATCAGTTAACAATTCTAACATATAAATTTCTGTATAATTGCTGAGATAGGTATTTATTAACTTTTATAGAAAATGTTTTCTAAATATTCCTAAAAAATCGCTATTTTATTATTGATCCAGAAATTGAGTAACTATATATATTCAATAGTAATATATTTTAAGATTCGTATCTTATACTTTAAAGGTATCAATATCTTATTTTATTAAGTATGTATGAGCTCAATATACACATACGATTTAAAAGTTCATAGATAAAAAGATAGCAAACTTCTTTTATTTGCTAAAGGATTTTTCTATTTAACAATCCATTTGATCAATAATTGAGATTTTAGTAAATAAATACTGTTGGATTACAACAATGTTGATGCAAAGTTCTGGTTTTAACTCTAACCGTTTCATGTGCTGTTTTAATTGTTTTGTAGGCTATTGGTTTATTTAAAACATGTTAATACTGGAACCATTTTATTAGTTTTATCACTTTATTGTTGTTTTTTAGAAACTGTGCTGTGGTAGAACACATTAACAACTAACAAACTTTCACAATTTAAATTTACTTTGTTAAAGGTTTATTATTAAATTAAATATTGCGTTATCATTTATTAATGTTAAAAATTATTGAATTATATTTTATTATTGTTAGAAATTCTTGAATTATAAATATATGTGTATCCAATAACCATGTGTTTAAAAGTACACCACGCAAGGTTTGTGATTGACGTATATTACAAATGAACAATACTGTTGCTTGCAATTTGAAGTTATGGAGATTTTTACTCTGAGAAAAACTAGAATGAAATTTACGTTATGAATATTTTAATAACTGAGATAATCTCTAAAAATAAAAAGTTTGCATATTGTCATTTTTATTACATTTCAAATATTTTAAAACTTTATTTGTCGTCTTATTCAACTGATTTTAACTGTTATGGTTAAACTATGTGTATGATAGTTCTATAGTATACAGTTCGCAATGTAAAAAATATGTTATTATTTTTATTAAATTAATTTCAATAAATACTTTATTATAATAATGCTCATCAATAATAATTAATTTATCTTATCAATAATTTTGTTTAAATGATGCATTATGTTATATTTGTAACTGACTATATGTTACCGGAATTGTAAAGAAGATTTATAAGTTTCTCAATTTCTGAAGTATTAATATTAATATAATTATATCTTTTTCATATTTTGAATATACGAAACTACGAGAATTTCATTGCAGACGTTTGGTGTAAGTGTCTTTTATGCGTTACACAAATATATAATTTAGTCCTATGTTATCTATTAAATTACTTTTAATATATTTCCCTACTTGTTTGTTTCAGGGAGTAAGTATTTCACTTTGATACTTATGATGCATTTTGATGTACAATAAGATGCTATCTCTCTTTGCACTGAAGCTATGCCTGGCCTGTGGTCGACCTAATTATCAAGATGGCTGTGTCTATGGAATTCATCTATCTTACGAGCATCAATTGTTAGATTGACGATTGTGCTTTGAATTTGCTGGAAATTGCCTTTGTTGATCGAAATTTGATTAAGTCAATCATCGTTTGCCTACATGTTATAGTTGTCCGCGCAAATACATGAAATGTTATTATACACACCAAACTATTAAAAAATTATATTATATTATAAGGAAAACACTTAGAACTAGTGCAGCTAGTGTTGTGTATATCAAAAGGTTAGCTGTTGGTGAATAACTAACCATATAGAATATGGATTAAATATTTTATAATATTTTTTACCTTTACAATGACATCAATCTTGGACATACTTTTTATAGATAAATGTTAGTTTTGTATAGTTAAACAGAGTTAATATGTGTGGTGCGATCTGAGTTATGAAGAGGACTTTCATTCAGTGGACACTAATATTATGAGTGATGAAATATTTAAAATTAGAAAGAAGTTTGTATTATTTTTATATTATTTATTATGTAATATGTATATATATATATCAGGCACGTCGGAACCGGAGGGTCTGGGTTGGTTTCAAGCCCCCCCCCCCATGTTATAGATGTATATTATACTTTAGTCCCCTCAATAAATGTACCTTAAATGGACAAGAAAGTTCCTCTGTAATTTGCTTCAGCAGTATACTGGGGGTCTGAAATGTGCATTTAAAATGCATTATGTATTTCAATTATATTATAAACAAGGAGAATAAACATGTAGCCCCCCATTAATTCTAACTTTCTGACCTGCCTGTGTATTTAGTAATTTTATGTGTGCAGTAGTGTCTTTCCTAAAATAACGATGACTTTAAACTATTATCACTATTATTTGTACAATAAACAATAATGCCAATTGTAATCTGTTTTTTATATGTATTATATTCAAACTATTTATAATAACAATTAAAGAGATTATATTGTAAATTAGATTTTTTTAATGAAATTATCTACTAATTATTATCTAAGTAGTGTTATTATTAGTATTGATTATTTACATACTTAAGTTATTTTTATGTAATCAAATGTATTGTTTTTTTGTAGTAATTTGTAACCAGTGTGAATTAGTACGTACTTTATAATCTTCGCAACTAAATGGATGTTCTTATTACAAGATTAAACGGCACAAAAATATTTAGATTAATTTAATGAATTTTTATTTGTGTTTGATATTTATATGATTTTTCAGTGATAAATAATAAAATCGTTAAATTATATTTTATTACATTATAACCTCACTATTTCTTCTTCTGATTTGAAAAGGACATATTATTTGTAATAAAATTATATATGTAATGTATAATTTGAATTCTCTAGGTACTAGGCGCTTTCGATCTTATTGGATCTCTTCAGTAGTACGCATGTATAGTTATATACTTACACTTGATAATAGTTGAAATAGCTGGATAATTATAACGAAAACTTTCATAGAAATTATAATAATGATCATCACTCTACATATTTCTTCAGAGATCTATTATAATCATAACTTTTCCAATCCATAAATAAAATTTTTAATTACAAATAACGTATGATTCATTGAAGTCTTTAACTTGTGGGATTTTTATTTTTTAAACAAAGATCTTATTATTATTTATTATTATACCTTGTTAAATAGTGCATTTCGCGACACATTTATCAAATATAGATATATTTTTGCTTAAATTATGATGTAGTCTGAGCATTCCGCAACAAAAATGTGCTTTTTATTAAGCCAAAAAGGTTTGTTTGTGGTGTCATTTTGATTTAAATAAATTTACTGTCCATAATCTAAGCTAAACTAGACCGCTCATGTTGTCCGGTTAGCCCCGGCCTTACTGTGACAACATATTGGTAATCAATTCAACAAATATAAAGAAATAGTTTTATTTAATCGTCAACATATTACCATATTAGATTAGTAGAATTTTAAATGTAGTCTTTGTTGTGTTGTGTTGTAATTTTTCACCATTTTTTTTGATGGGAACATTATAAAACATTTTTAGATAAACATTCAGCCAATTATGATATTTGTTTCATAACTTACAATGAAACTAAATAATACATTTTAAAATTATTTTATTAACTTTTGGTAACAAAATTATAAGCAAACATACAACTTTGAGTTAAATATGCATTGAAATTAAACACCATTGAAATATTATTGAACAGGAAAGTTAACCTTTCAGAACAGTGTTACCATTTTCGTATAATTAAGAGAATATGAACTGTGGTGGGCGTATTAAAGCAACTATTAACTATTATTAGTTCTTAACTTCTGGAATTTACAATCCAAAATTTAATTTTTTCTCAATTACTTAATAAAACGAAATGTGTAATATACAAACCTAAAATGAAAATTACACACTCTAAATATGGTAAAAAAAGGTGTTACAGCAAAACATTTATTAAATAGTACATAGTTTAATATACAGATATTATTCAATTGATGCTTTAAAACATATTACAGTTTTGCCCATTGTAAAATGGTCCATTTATACAACATACATTTAGGCCTACAATATACGATTTATATAATATGATTCTTTTATCAATGTATACAATGTATTTTGACTGTTAAGAATATTATACATAATTTTAATGTTTTAGATAATATTATGTTATATTAAATGTCTATGATGTTAATATTTTTCTACTTTCGTAGTTGCAATAGAAAAATTAATCAATTATGACATTTATGTTCCAGTAAGTTCCAGTAAATGTTAATACAATGTAAATAAATGATGTCACCAAATGTATTTATGTTCTATTAAATGATAATACAATGTAATTGATATCACCAAATGATCAACATATTTTTGTAAATAATTTTTTTCAGTTTGAAACATTTAAAGTAAGTTGAACATAAATATATGAAAGCCATAGCGTAATATAAATTATTTATGATATGTTCAATAATTCTAGTTTTGTCAACAGAAAGTATAAATCAAACTTCAAAATAATTGCTTTTTAAAATAATTAGTCAATCAATCTGGGATTTCTTCTAATTTAAATTCGCCAAACATAAGATTAACTTGTCAGCTTTTTAACGGAACTAAAAAGGTCACCTTCATAGTTATCTGAAGTGAGAAACTTATCCACCTGATCTTGAAATTCTTTTGAAAGAACTTTATTCATCATAGGATCTTGGGCAACATTGTTTTGTGAAGGCTTTTCCCCAGCCAGTTCCTTCAGATCATTTGATAATTTGTTCTCAAGTGAGTTAATCATTCCTGAAAGATCAGCTTCTGTCGACTGCTTTTCTGGTTCGACTGGCGTTGCCGTGGATTCTGCAGGTACTTCGGCTCTCTCTTTTAGACGCTTTCTGGGTGTTTTCTTTGCAGCTTTTGTTTCGTCCTTTTCTTTTGACTCTGATGGCTTTAATTCCTCATTAGGGGAATCATCTTCTTTATTAGTCGTTTTAGTCTTTTCTTTTTTAATTTCTTTTACAACATCATCTTCTTTACTGTCAATTTGTGATAATGCAGCTGCAACTACTACTCCTGTTGCATTCAGGTTATCATTGCTTTTATTTTTATCTCGTTTCTTCTTCTTTTCTTTCTTTATCTTTGTGTCATCAGTTTTCTGTGACTCGGAAGTAACAGATTCTACATTTTCATTACTTGTAGATTTTAATTTGGCGCTTTCTTCTTTTATTACTTTCTGAGTTTTTTCATTGGTATTAGAAGTTGTAGCTTGCTGAATATCTTTTATTGAATTTTCCTTTACGTCGGTATCACAAATAATAGTTGCTGCGAGCGCAGATTCTTTAATTTTTTCTGATTTATTTTTTGTTTTCTTTTTTTGTTTTGTGTCTGTCAAAATATCTTTTTCTTCTTGAACATTTTTGCTTTTTGTTATTTCCGTATTTGTACTTCTCTTTTCTTCCACAATATCATTCATCTGTTCCACATTTGATACTTGATCATTCTTGAACATGGTAACATTCTCCTTTTCAGTATTATTCTGAACCGTTTCAACCATTGTCTGTTCTGTTTTGACAAATTTAACATCAACATCATTAACTTCATCTACAGCTGCAGCCACAAAAACAGTTCCGGCCTCCTGTTGAACATTTTCTGATGTTAATTTTTCTGTACGTTTCTTAGACTTCTTTTTCTTCTTTACTACAATTTCTTCTGTTTCATTCTGCACTATTGTTTCTGTTGATTTCTCTTCAGGATTTATTGTGTCTTTCTTGGTGACTGTTTTATTCATCAGAAGAGCCGTATTTGTTACAAGGTTAACTTTGCTTTGAAATCGGGGTTCCGTAACATTTTGCGGAGCAGAGAAGTTGCTGTTGACTGTGTTCTAAAAGTGAAGACAACCAGTTAAATTTCTAAATATATAAATATAAAGTATAAATATATAAATTAATGAATTAATAATTAATTTAATTAAATAAATAAATTTATAAATTTTAAAAAGATTATACAAATTATATATATAAATAAATTTAATTAATAAAATTAATATTTAACATCAATTTAATAATTTTAATAAATTGAATAAATAAATAAATTATATGACATACATTAAATAAATGATATAAATAAATAAAATGAATTCATTTAATATTCTATTTAATTTTGTATAATTCATTAGTGATCTATATATTTTTTAAAATTTATTAAGCTATTAATTTTGAAAGTTAAAGTAAATTCTATTGGAAAAATTCATATTGAAGAATTAAGTTGACTTATTCAAATTTGTCAATTATTTAAATTAAAAAATCTAATGTTGTTTTAAAAATATGAAACACATATTTTTAAACATTTATATTTTCACATTATTTGTCATAAAATGACACATTATGTATGTCAACTAAGTACTTAGATTTTATATAGCTGCAAGATGTGCAAATATATTTAAAGTTTAAGTTTTATTTGTAAATTAAAAAAAAAAAAATTACAATAATTTTTACAGTTTATGATTTTACAATTTAAATTCTAAATAATAATAAATTATATTGGTTTTATATTATTAATCTTTATATTTGTTTTCTAATTGTATTATATCTGATAAATCCAATTTAATTTATAATTATAAAAAACTGTTGTAAATAAAAACCAGTAGTGCAAATAAAAATATATAAATTTAACGAAGTTCATAACTTTTTTAATTCATTAAGACTAATTAATATCTAATGTTGAACATAAAAAAATTATAGAAATAGTTCTCCAAATTATCCCATATTCATAAACATATGTTTGACGTTCAACAAATATTTTATAAAATTTCGCATTTCATAACCTATTGATTTAATTATATTTAGAGGTCATATTAATAAATAATCTAGCAAACATATATAAAAAATTAAAGCTTGAAAAAATATTTAAATTATTAATATTTTGATTATTTACTGAAGGTTTTATATCTATTTCCATTTATAATATTGTAATATTATAATGTTATGTAAAAATATATTATTTTATCAAGAATGTTTTAAAGTAGACCATACTTTTCATTTAAGAGTTTGTTTCATATATTAAGCCTATAGATATTTAGTTGAATCCTAATTTAAACGTCAATTATTATTATATATTTCTATAGCTTAAATTTTATACTTTTTTTATAGAAATTAGTTAAGGAAACCAGCACTATCTCCACTAACACTATAATAAAGACAATCTAATCAATAATTCATCATTTAAAATTTAAAATTTATATAATTTTTTATTTTATAAATTGAGTATTTTACATAATTTTATTATTTCTCGTCTTCACATTATACTTAACCTCTTTCGATAAAAAAGAAAACTTAAGTCCTTTCTCAGACAAATAAATAATGAAACAATGAATTTTTTAAATTGAATTATATATACAATATATAAGTATAGCCTATACTAATGCATAGTTTTCATACAAGAATATAGGATTGTAAATATTAGATACTTTTTATTATTAAATATTTATTATAATTTTGAATACCGTTCAGCCTAAAATTTTTATATTTAATTATTTTAGTTACAGAGAAAATGTATTCCAATGTTATAAAAAATAATTTCACTGGTTAGTTATATAATTATAATTTTGATATGGGCGGACGTGCAATGCCACAATTTAAATGTAAATTACATGGAGGGACATAACTGAATTCTATTACGTATCAGAAAATTCTCCCCCATTGGACCATCATATTATATTATAGTTGACTCATCAATATATGAGTTTATGAGTTAAATCAGGTATAAATTTAGCCCATTTTCAAGGTCTTCAATGCAAAAGTAACAAAGTTAAATAAACAAGAACGACGTTGAAGGACGTTAAATGTTGAAGGTACGGCAAAAATATACAAAAGAATTGGATTTTAAAATGTCGATATATGTATAAATTTAAAATAATTCTGAAATATACAAATGAAATGATTATAGCTAATTTTATTTAATAATTTACATTAATTTTGTTATCTTATGAATGTAAAATTTTAAAATAGTGGATATTAATGTATACAATTCACTGTTTACAATCCAGAATATTATTCAATTTAACATACATATTTTTCTATTTAACAGAGTACATTTAACATTTAACATTAGAATCAATATAATTAAATATAAAAGTACGGTTTATTACACATTTAGAATTTACTGCCTTAAATAATACTGAGTACATATCACAGTGAATTATGTATTATAAAACAAGAAATGTGCCGTAAAAGTGAAATTATAAGTAAATTTAAAGTTTTTACCAAAACAGTGCATTTTAATAAATAGTTCGCCTTCTTTACCATCCTATATTTTTGTTTTACATATTTACTATGTTTTAGAAGTATGTTTACATTTTACTTAATAGAAAAATGTTTAATGAAACATAATTAAATAATTTTTAAACAGTAAAATAAATCATCAATAATAAATATTAAATTATTTGATATTCGACTTAGATTAGTTAAATACATAGTACCTTTAAACCTTATATATACTGTATAATTTATTAAACTTTTTGCTTAAAGTTATTTGCTATTTGGTATTTGCTTATTTATTTAATAAAAACATAAACAAAAAATAATATTAGATTAATAAAATTTTACTATTCTGATCAGAAAAGGTGAACATGCTTTATCGAATATTGACTAATATTATAATTAATAATATTTGCACGTGTACGGTTTAAGTTACAATTTAAATTCCTTACAGAGATATATTCCTTACATAAAAAGAGAACTATTCAAATATAAATATTTTTTTAAATTTAAAGTTCGTAGTATGATATACACAGCAATGTGGCACCTTTGAATTATTCTGAACTGTTTGTGGATATTGAGAACTGTTGCCGACACGCATTGTGCGATGATACCCACTCGGTTCCTGTTGCTGTGTCAAGAGATTTGGCTCTGAGCTGTGCTGATTGGCCACAATGTTGGCCTATTTAAGGTAAGAAAATACATGTGATCATTTTGTTCATATTTTTGAAATGATGTCTAAATTTTAACGATTAACAAACAATTTCGAAAGCTGCAGCAATTTATTGGATTTTGTTTAAAATACTGCATTATTTAAATATTCATTCATTTGAGCATATTTTTATTACATATTACATATTTTTATACAGAACTACCAATATACAACTATAGAGCCAAACAATCAAGACGAGAAGGTGCAAATGGCTTGTCCATCTCCTTAGATAACCGATAAATTTCCTAGTCAAGCAGATTCACAATGTGACCTCCATCAGAAAGTTCGGGTTGTCAAAATCAACATTGTAGAAAGCTTTTATCAATAACATAAAAGTTATAAATAAACATTTAAGTAACCTCAATTAAATTAAACAAATTGTAAAATACCGAAAAAGATGGGATCATAAGGTGAAAACTACGTAGAATAATTAACCGTTAATATTTCGCTAACGTAGAGAAAAAATCGATAATTGAACATTATCTATTACAAATAATTAACATATCGTTTCTAATTATCTTAATTTTAGTATATATTTCTATTTAAAATGTATGTGCATATTTTACATAAAACATATTATATAAAATACATGATTATCATTTATTTATATATCTTGAAAGTCTATGTTGGTTGAATTGAAGTAAACACAAATACACAAAAACTATGCACGTTGCTTACCTCGACTACCTGTCTTAGCCGAACCTTGCATCTTGCTTACCACGACTTCCAGTCCCAACCGAACCATGCATGTTCCTTACCTCGACTATCTGTCCCAGCCGAACCTTGCATGTTCCTTACCTCGACTACCTGTCCCAACCGAACCTTGCATGTTCCTTACCTCGACTACCTGTCC
>JAUZND010022363.1:3937-25095 GCA_034780555.1 Coelogynopora nodosa | reverse complement strand
AAATAATTTATTATTTTCATAAATAATTTATTATTTTCATAAATAATTTATTATTTTCATAAATCATTTATTATTTTTATAAATCATTTATTATTTTCATAAATCATTTATTATTTTCATAAATCATTTATTATTTTCATGAATAATTTATTATTTTCACAAATAATTTATTATTTTCATAAATAATTGATTATTTTCATAAATTATTTATTATTTTTATAAATAATTTATTATTTTCATATAATAATTTATTATTTTCATAAATTATTTATTAATTTCATAAATAATTTATTATTTTCATAAATAATTAATTTTTTTATAAATAATTTTCATTTTCATAAATAATTTATTATATTCATAAATAATTTATTATTTTCATGAATAATTTATTATTTTCAAAAATAATTTATTATTTTCATAAATAATATATTATTTTTATTGATAATTTATTATTTTCATAAATAATATATTATTTTTATTTATAATTTTTTTTTTTTATAAATAATTTATTGTTTTTATAAATAATTTATTATTCTCATAAATAAAATAGTTTTTTAAATTTTAGATGATCTCTTACACTGTATGTTTCGTTATAAATTGTCCTAATTAATTCCAATTGGACATGTAAGTGAATTTTCAATAAATTATCATGAAATGTAATCATTGCATGTGTTTTCTAATAATTTGGATGGTCTACAACATGGTTAATTTACAATTTAATTTTTTTTATATGGTCTACAACTCTGTCAAATTTCACTTGACTTAAAACAAAAAAGCACTGACTCATAGCTATTCTGTTAATCTATCTATTTAATTTCATTCTACTTGATTAAATTTTATACGTATATTAATTTAATAAGCTTTAAATCACTAAAATGTCTATAACTTCGCGGTAAATTTCAATCGATTTTTTTAAATTGACGCTAGTTCAAAGCTATTCTGAATGTCCGTCTATTAAATATTATTTTTACTATATCAAAAAAAAATATCAAAAAATCAATATATTATACTACTTACAAAAAAAATCGTATAAAAGATGTGGCTTATATTGGTGAGTCATCATATCAAGTTTGGTTGTCATAAGTTGTAAACTTCAAAAATTATATTGTCAAAAGGGACGTCATGAATGACGTCACTTTTCTTCCAAAATATAAACGGTCTAAAATAAATTTTGTTAAGGTTATATACTACTTTGACATATTTATAAATAGTACTCAAAATATTTCTCTAATATTTGTGAGTCATCATACCAACTTTGATTGGCATAGGTTACTACCCTAAAAAGATATACACAATGAACGATTTCGCTGTATTTATAATCCATAATGACCTGGATCAAAACAAATTGTTTTTCTACATTTCTGGGGAGATGGGGGATCATGAGTAATAATCTATTAATAGTCATGAGTCATGATATATTTATAGTCATGAGTCATGATATATTTATAGTCATGAGCCATGATATATTTATACATGAGTCATGATATATTTATAGTCATTATTCATGATCTATTTATAAGTGTGCTCGAATCGACTCTTCCTATACTACTTTAGTATTATATACCTTTTTTTCGGAGTATGCAAATGATATGTGTTACATACTTTCCAGAAAATATTTAACTAAATGGAGACTGTATATTTATTTCGGTGATAGTAGCTTGACAGTGTTGCTCCAGCACAATTGAAATACGTATCACAACATATCGGTAGCTTACTTTGCGCATGTGTGCACTATTTCATGTTTTATATAAAAAGTATAATAAAATGTATATTATGTATAATATAATAATTTAAAAACATGGTATAGTCTTAATTGACGCTATCAAGTACGACAAGTACACGTGGTTCGTTAGGGGTAATTTGCTGTTGATTTATACTTTGTATTCAGTAATTTATGTTGTTTTTTCTGGGAAAATAGACCCGTAAAACACCACTATTTGTTAAAGGTGCGCGATATGAGCCTAGCAATTAATCAGTTAGCACGGTCAGTTTGAACCAATGTATTGTCAGTTAAAATGGCCTATGCTACAGGTAACAATTGTTGAGGTCAACTTGATTCTCTACAATAGGCATAATGCAAAATGTTCGGTATAATGAAATAATTTGTTTTCAAACGTCGGTTTAAATTTTTTTTTAAATTAAATGAATATATCTAAAAATAGATATCCCTAAAACGTATTCAAGATGGTGTTTTTACTATTTATCTAAATATTGGCCAGTTAACAGTGTGAAAAATCAATAACACCAATATATAAAAATCGATATTATTAAAATACATTTACTCAGATATAAACAAATGTTAATTTTTAATAGGTAAATTGTTTTGTTTATTTATATATTTTAACAATATACGATATACATAATGTATTAACTATTACTAGCGATTATAATTATTTGTACAAATGAGTAGTATAAGAAGAGTCGATTCGGCAACACTGCGGAGGAGGATGATAATGGTTTGAAACATGCGACAATTGGCAACACTAATCAATTGTTCTACAGGGATCGCCTGCAAAGGAGCTAGAGTCTGCAAAATTCTTAATGCAATAAGGACATTGCGGAACCAGTCAAAAAGCAGGTTTTAATTAGATTTTGCGTTTTGGAGTAGAAATTCAGAGTCTATATTCGTAGACATTTTTGTCCTACCTATTGACAAGGATGATGACTGCGCGCTTTTTCAGGCAATAGAAATTTTTAAATCCAAGGTCGAAGATGGTAACAATTCTCCGCCAATAGCAGTGGTAAAAAAGTGAGACCCACCTACTTCTACGAACGATATACAGCGTGGCTAAAATTTGCTCTAGACTTTGAAACTTTTGACTGGCAGAGTAAGCAGATATCAGCTTCGCTCCATTTCAGTTTGAACAAAGGTTATAAATATACCGTGCCATTCGAAATAAATCAACTACGATGTAAGGAAGCCAGTGGTACATTTATTTAAAATTGAGCCTGGTATGTACCAGCCAACAGAAAATAGAGAAGAGGAAGAAGAAGATGATGATTATCATATCAGTGTACAACATTGTGGTCAAATAAACTATAAACAGTAAATCCTAATAAATGTATTGTTTAAGTATGTATATATTCATTTAATTAATATTCACGCTGTTTATTTATTCATATATATATATATATATGCTCAGCTGTCATTTTGTGGTGTCAAAAGTGACTTATAACGAACATTCAACATGATTATGTTTAGCTCAGTTGTAAAGCGACAGACTTTTGATCTATTGGTCCAGGGTTCGAATCACTGTTCAGACTTAATAACAAAATTCGTTATCACTTTTACGCAAATTGTTTTCTGCTTTAAACATTACGAAATCACTTTATATCGCAAAGTCGTGTATTTAACAAAACATATAGAAATCTAATATAGCCAAAACAAAATCGGAATGTATATAAAAAAAACATAGTATTAGACAATTGACAATATTTCGCACGTATCTTTGTTACATTGTTTGACAAACTAAACTTTGATGTATAACATTTACATTTTTTTCTAATTGTTAGTATCATTAATAAACTCTATTTCTAGTTGAATAAAGCTAAAGTACAACTTCGTACGTCCTGAACGATTCGATATTAATCCAAATAAATAAAATTGTTCAAAAGATTGTCGTAATTGGTATCGTACATTCGAAAAAATATGATAAGCCGTTGCTGATAGCAATCCAGACAAACTGAACACACTAATAAAGTATTTGTCATTTACTATGTAAGATTATATAACTGACTGTGAGACATTTTAAACAAATTAAAAAAACAAAAAAATTGAAATATTTTCTAAATACTTGATCAGTACAAGAAAACAACACATGGGGAAACAATTGATACATTATTGAAAGCCTTATGAAGTTTTAACAAATATAGTATTTTTCAAAAAGTAATTTCTGAAAAATATTACGAAGAATCTGTTTGAGACTCTCTTATTGATGGTTTACTGTCACAAAATATTAGTCAACGTTTACCAGAAAACAGCCCTTTGTATTTGACAATGGCTTATAATCAAGCCTTGTCACTTGATACTGCTAAACAAAATAAAGTCATATACTCGAATTTAACATCAACTGTCACAAGTACTATGAATAAGGAAGCAACTTCATGTTATTTCTGCTGAAAATAACAGACATCTTCGTCAACTATGCCCAGCTCAAGAAGCTAATTGCTATAAATGTAAAAAAAGTCACTTGAAAATCTTTACAGGTCTAATGAAGCTAATTTGAATAGATTTCTTTATCAGTAGCTTAAAGCTATTCACCTGCTAATTCAAATGGATCTTCTCCATATGCAGCTTAGCTATTCACCTACAAATTTAATTTTATCAGCATTCTAAATCAATATATTGAAAACGTACCATCACAATCTGAAATTGAATTATTGGTACGCAGAAATGTTTTTACTGCTCTTCTACTGATCTGAAACGTTCATATGAATAAACATTATGGATAAATTCTTACTAAAAGTGTGACCATCTAAAGGTTCTGTATCAAAGGCCAATTCTGAAGAATCAGTCATTAATATTAACCAAAAATACAAAAAAACACGTGACTTTTAGTATTGCCACATTTGTGTGAACAATTAATCCTTTGGAAAGATTTCTTCCGGAAACATGACCATGTTTCCTGCATATAATAGTAGGGTTAAAACGCGGAAATTAGACGTAAGTTTCGCGTTAACTTCTTGAAATGTCAATTTCCAAAAATGATTCCTATTCCTAATTGTTGAGTGTAAATCTATCACAACTGAATCAGGACGGTTTAGTCAACGTCATAAATCTTTATTCAATCTCAAACGGAGACTCCTAAAATAAGTTATTATGGTGATTAATGATTCACAAACAATCAACAGATGCACTAAGCTCGATGCCAAAAATTAAATAAATTTTAAACACGGTAGTTAGTTATAATGTATATGGAAAATTTGATCCAAAAAGTACACCGCTTTCAAAGCCAATGGGGAATTGTATCAACTTTGTAGAATGCTTTATGGATTGACTAATTTTATGTTGCTCAATTTCAACGAATTATGGACAACTTCATCCGAACTAATCATATGTTGGACACCTATTTGTATATAATTATTATGTTGTAAAAAACGGAATTTGTCAACATTTTAGAAGATTCTAATATGGATAGTTTTAGATTCAATAAAAATAAATGCATTATTTTTGCTACATGCATTACATTGTTGGGATACACCTTATCCCAGAGAAACATCTCCCCTGACTATAATACATATATTAGAACCAATAAGCAAACTACCAATTGCTAATGACTTAATTTCAATGAAAAGGGCTATTAGTATGTTTTCATACCATTCTTCTTTATATTTCAATTTTCTAAAAAATTCAAGCATTGATCTCTGCCGGCGTTTTCCCTCTGAATCAAATTTATGTTTTTCAGGTGGAATATGTGAATAAGGATATTAATAATGTAAGTATTAAATATAAAGATGAATCAATACGTTGTGTAGTAGAAAAAGACGTTTCCGATAACGCAGTCGCTCCTTCTTTACATTAAAATGGTCGATCTGTGGTTTTTTCACCTGGTCTTTGTCCCCTAGGGAACAGAGACATCCTGCTATATAAATAGAAGCTTACGCCATTGTAGAGGCATTATGAAAATGGTAAAAAAAAATTATGGGAAAACATGTTACTTTAGTAAATGATGAGCGCGCAGCTCTCTGTTTCGTTTAAATATGACAACACTAACGCGGGAAAGATAAATAATTTTAAAATTATTCGTTGGATAATCGAATCAGCTTGTTATAATGATGATATAGTTTTCGACCAGGTTCCGAAAATATGACTGCTGATACTTTCTCGACAAGTGCTTATGTAACATCTCTTGGATTATTGAAGATAATCAAATAATGTGTATTAAGAGAATAAGTCTTACTATCGCGTCCTTTGAGATAGAGATTCTGAGTAATATTAATGAGGAAACAGTTGCGATGATAAAATTTTTTTTGTAAATAAATTAGTCACTACATGATAAGACATTTATTCATTCATAAAGTCATCGAGTATAATCATATTTCCAAATTTAATATTGTTGAAATTATCAGACAAGCCCTGATGCAAGCGTATTTTCATTTCGAAAATCTCTGACTAGAGTAGTTTAAAAACATTTAGTCGTAGAATTCCGTAATACATATGAATGTGTGTAATAGATGTTGTGAATAGGTAACGATGTACTTTCAATATATTCTTAACAACCACTGTTTTGCCACATTGTGAAGGACCAACAACTGGCATTCCAATCCCTTTTTTAAAACGTCCATTAATGATTATATAATATCAATATAAAGAGAACTTTTAAGTATGTTTATTGATTATACAATCCACTGTCTTAGCAGTGGTTCTAATTTAACGCTAGCTCCTTAATAAAGGGAGCCATAGCACTGTTAGTTGTAGGATGAACTCTTCCTCACTCATCTCCTCCTACTTCGACAGATCACTGTTTTGATCTTTACTTCTAGCGTTTGAAATATATTAAATATTCCGGGATGGTGAATTTATCGTTAAGACACGTTAAAATAATACACGAATTTAATTAATTCAAAGTGTAAAAAGGAATAAACTGAATTAGTTAATAGTAGCACAAATATCAAATTTAAAAATCAGAATAGACAAATATGACCGTTCGTGGTAAGAGCTGAAAAGATAGCATCTATCTTGTTGACTCGACAGTAAAAGTATACATTAAAATGTGAAGTCCAAAGATGGAAGTAGAATGAATTGTAGAAGCTTTTATATTTATATATTTTCTGATAAGAATATGCGGATGGGTCAACCTTTTGGTTTTGATGTATTAGCTAAAAATCGTGTTTTTAAATAGAAGAGGGATAATTTAAGTTTTTACCTGAAAATGATATTATTTAAAATGGGTTGGGGGAGTGGGTCAAACATTTTTTAATGTAATGCATATTAGTCCTATTTATTTTAAAATGGGAAAGTCATCCGTTTATTTTTTTATATTATGCCTAAATTCATATTTTTTGAAATGGGGTAGGGGTGTCAATGGTGGTTAAAAATGGTCAAAGGCTACAGGTTAAAGGTGCTACCGAATCGAACCTTCCTATACTACTGATGTGGTGTGCTCACTGATCTCCTTATCATACTTAAATTACTCGTGGTTAATTTTCAGTTAGCATATTTATGTGATCCACGTGGATTGGTGCGAATATTCTGATGTAAGCAAGCTTACTAATTAGTGCATGTGTACTTCAAAAATACTTAATATCGATACATGGTTGATTAGGTCACCTGGAGTCACTGCGACCAACTGTTGAAAGCTGTGCAAGAATATAGGCTAATTAAATTTGTCATCTATTGTATATGGCTACTACTTTTATTACTTTTATATCACATGATAATTCATAATATATAATTTTGTTTTTAAAACTATTACTTCATTATAAAAACAATTAATACTAAATATAATAAATACACGTTATATTAATTTAGAGGATTTTTAAATATATGAACCGACGATTTGTATTATATTTTCAAAAATAGCTCAAAATATAATATCACAACTAAACAACATGATCTTAAATGTGGGCAATTTTTATATCTGAATATTTAATTTAGGTTTTATTGATTTATTGAAAGTAGATATATATGTTATATAGATATATATATGTGAAATGTATATATATTGATTTTATTGATTTGTGTAATATATTGTGATTTTATTGATTCATATATATATATATAATATTTGTATTGATGTTCCAAAATATCAACCGACGAATTTTCTTAAACAGTTTTTATACATAGAAAACAAAAAAACTTTACAGATTGTTAATGATATCGATTTATATATATATTATATCAAATGATTTAATTGTTTTTACAAAAATACCGATACCGACGATATTTTCATTTTGTGTTTTTATATTTCGAATATCATACTTTAATTGATAATTGATTAATTAAAAATGCTATTGATAAGTAAATTATCGTAATAAATAACGTGTTAAGAAAACACATTTGTAGGAAATTAACACTATCTGCTATTGAAATGAAATGCTATAAACTATTTATTTATATATATGTATATTATAGTGGATTAATCATTGTAATAATACATAATTAAGTGTATATATCAACATTTAAAAACAAACCCGTAATGCACGTTATGAAGTAGAAAGAATTATATAAAAATGTTCACTATGAAATTTCTACTCTAAATCAATATTAGTGTCACAATATGAATACCCCGAAATATTGAATTAATTATCTGCAAATATCACCATGTATTATATTTAATAATATGCAAATATATCAATATCAACTTGTTCCGTTTATATATTATTTACTGTCCTCCTAATTTATCATTCCAGTTCACGCACCGGAAGAGCTGACTTGTGAATATCGGAATCATTTAACTTATCGTTTTTCCTGGAAGGTTTTTCAACAAAAACATAAAAAACTAAAGTTCAACTTTCGTGTGAAGTCATTACGTGATAATGATGATCAATTCTTTTTTAATATTACGACTATGGCGTTCAATAAACTTTTCAAAGTTGAAAGATATTGTTCGGTGTATTCTATCGCGATATGGGCAGCATACGGCCACATGATAAGCTCGGAAGCTAGTATTACGTGTCCTCAGACACCTCCATCTAGTACGTTGATTTATTGTTCACACTTATCGTTAACATATTAAATAAAATATAATAAATATTTGATATAATAAGACTCTTAAATATCGATTTTTCGTATATCTTGCCTATATCTCGAGATCTAATATTTGCCTCACGCACGGTGGTTGTGGGAAAGCTCGGTTTTGCGGGAAATGTTTCTTATTACAGTTGGCGCACAGCCTAAATAGACATTCTTCAAAGCTATTTTTAACAATTTTCGTTATAATATTAAGGTTATTACTAGCTTCACATATTTACCATATTACAAACGTTTTAAAATGAGGCAACATTTGAATTAAAATTTGTTTCCTCCTTTATTTATGCTGTGTTCTATTTTTTAAATTTTAATCGTAACACCGTTTGCTATTAAAATATTTAAATACTTACAAAGATTATTACCCAATTTAAGAATACGAGGACATTTCACGAATATTTCACATCTTTTTATCTACATAATGTCCAATGTAAAAATAATTATTTTATTTTATTAATCTTTGTTATAATCATTATATATATGGATTCATGAAAAATTACCTTTGATCTATATAATTCAAAATGAGCGTATGTATGTATATACAATAAATGTTGTGATTTGATGAATTATTACAAATGCTAACAATTTTGTCCGATTTGCCATTATTCAACGTGAAGTCGATTTTAGTTTTAAAGTTAATAAAAGTATTGGCATTTCGCATAAACCCAACACACTCTTGAAGTTCTCTTCCGCGTCAATCTAAACAATAATGAAATTGTCATTCTAAACATATTATCTGTTTGATATCTTTCAAAAGCTTAGTTTGATACTTTTTTTTACTATTTTGCTTTATATACATTTAACACATTCAAATATTAAACTGTTTTAGAACCTGTATTTTGGTATATAATTGTATACGATATTATTTTTGTTTTAAATGACTTTCGGAATTTCTAATAACAATAAAATTAAAATCGACTTCACTTTTAATTATGGCAATCGGATAATTTTCTTGACAGGACTGTTACTATTTGTAATAATTAATTAATGACACATCGTTACTATTGACAAACAGACTCCAATCCTTATATGCGATCGGTTATTTTCTACGAATTCTTAGAATTTGCTCTTATATAAATGGTAATAAAAAATTATATTAAATTATATTAAATCGTTATCTTAACAAATGAAGTCAAAAATACAAACGTCGTAACTTACTGAATGAAAAATAATATTACGGGTAAAATAAATAAAATCCGCTTAAATAAAGAAACTTTTCAAGCCATTTAATATTTTGCATAATTTTTAAAATTTGTAATAAGTTGTAAATATGTGAAACTAGTAATAGCTTAACTATTAGAATTAACGGTCATATAAGCAGAATAAAACGTATATAACAGGGCAAAATATTTGATGAACAATTTATAGATAACAATTTAACTGGAAACATTAATATTATGAACGTCAAGTTTGACCAAAATGTCTAATTAATGATATTATAAAGTGGTGATTGGCATAATACATATATCTGATTGACATATTGACAAATCTTATTACATAATATTTAAATGTAATACATAATTACAAATTGACACTTTATTTGCTAACAACATAATTCGATTGATTTTATTATTAATTCCATATTGTAAATCACTTTTATAATTATAATAATTATTATAAATATGTATATATGAATACATATAAAAATATATATCAATATCAGAAATTTCTATCACAAATCCATGTTTTTTTAACTATATTTAAATACTATATTATATGATAGTAAGGTAATACTATCAGATAAAATCGATTTATATTCCATAATTACTTATAACTTATGGATTGAAGTGTTTAATGGTGTCAGTTATCTACTATTAGCTGAGCTAGCGTGAGGCATTCCCGTACTACTAATACATTAGGGGGGAAATCTCGGGTGTAGATTGTTCTCGGGTGTACAATGTTCTAAATGAAACATAAAATACACAATAAATGAGTGATACACCAAGCGATCAGTCAGAATAAAAAGTGTTTATCAAATGTATGTTTATAGATTTACATTCAACAAACTTGTCTTCCATTGATTCTATCCAAATAACGATAAATCGAAGACAAAAAGCTGAAATTGAAAGTTGAATTTGACAAATTATCGTGTTACACTTTATCACAGCAACTTAGCTTGTTTGACAATGTGTAATACTTTATATATTTTTGTAATGAAGCTACATACAATAATTTCTCCATTGCACACGTCATATAATAGCTCGGGCGTTTTGCAAACCTTAGAATACTTTACGCCAATTATATTGTCGATTTTTAAATAATGTTCATTGACCAATAAAATAGGAGTATACTTTTGTGACAAAATTTCACATCTGTTTGTTAAGATACATTTCTATCCCTAGTGGTTTTAATTGTATTTGTACTTGTAATTGAGTTCAACATATTGTCTGTACTCTATTTATGTTGTTTCCAGAACCTTGGGGAGTGGTCGCGTCATCAATTGTTGCTAACAACGTTACCGCAACAAGTATTCACCTCACTTGGCAACCAATCAATCGAAATTCTAATCGAAGGTGTTCAAGTAGTTATCATGTTCAAGGCAGTATTGGGGAATCTTATAATGTGAATGTTTTAAAACAGATTTGGACGGCTTCTACATCAAGTGAGATTTATAATTTAAAAATGAGATATTGTATGTGCATGACGTATTAATGTATGCTGACAGAAAATGATCTTATTTAACATTACATTAATCGTAGTTGTTAAATTATAAAACATTAATAAAAAGTATATAATCTATTAATAGTAATACAAATTATAAAACAGATTTTAAAAATTATTCTATATTAAAAAATAAATAACATGTTTAATTTGATTAAAGATGATATCATAAAATTAATATTCCAGAAATTAATAATTATTAAATTAATTTTGCAGAAACGCACATTACACTGTGTGGCTATGGGAAAACATTATCTTTAATAACATAATATTAATACAAATACTGTATAAAAACTGTAAAAACAAAACTTTCATAACGTTTTACCTACCTTGTGAAATACATATTATTATCTAAGACTAGACGCTATTACATTTAATTTCCTAAATAATATGAAAGTATACAAATAAAGAAAAATATGAAATTCAACAATGATCCAAAAATAATGTGAAAAAACACTTAACAATCTTTTAAAAATGTGTAGCATCACTGCATGTGTTTGTGGCTATTTTATTGCAAACATATCGTCTTCGATTATGGCGGACCAAAGGATTCAGTGTGGCAATCTCTAAGATTTACAATTTAAACGAGGTTTACATTGTACATCTCTAAGAATTACATTTCAAACGAGGTATACCTAGCATGACCTCGTAAATTCTGCAAGTTTTGGCTCTACATCTGCACTGTTTATCTCGAGATCTGCATCGTATACCTGGAGATCTGCAAGGTTTACCTCGAAATTTGTAGGTTTTGCCTCGACATCTGCAAGGTTTACCTCGAGATCTGTAAGATTTACCTCGAGATCTGCAAGGTTTACCTGGACATTTTCAAGGTTTACCTCGATATTTACAAGGTTTACCTCGAGATCTGCAAGATTTACCTCGAGATCTGCAAGGTTTACCTCGAGATCTGCAAGGTTTACCTGGAGATCTGCAAGGTTTACTTCGAGATCTGCAAGATTTACCTCGAGATCTGCAAGGTTTACCTCGAGATCTGCAAGGTTTACTTCGAGATCTGCAAGGTTTATCTCGAGATCTGCAAGGTTTACTTCGAGATCTGCAAGGTTTACCTCGAGATCTGCATGGTAGGCATACACCTCGACTTCTGCATGGTAGGCATACACCTCGACTTCTGCAAGGTATACCTAGTTTAAATCGTAAATCATTGCACTATCATAAATTGCACTTTCGGCTACACTTTGCTAATTACCGATTTAATAAGTATAAATAGAGAGACTGTTACACTTAACATTAAATTTGCCTCGAGGTCTCAGTCTCACCTAAACTTGTCAATTAACATTTATATTTTATATAATGCCAAATAATGCTATTAATGCCACCGATGTCGCACAAGACTTACCTGATTTTAATATTAAAGTTTGACACGTTATAAAGTCTGTCATGCACACATCCAACAATTCTCGTCACTATTGTCATTCTGTCCGAAACGTCGACGGAAACAGACAAATCTACAGTCAATTGTCGATAATAAAGAAGCTGTTCAACAATTGGGTGGGTTCAACTTTGAGTTGTATACACAATGCAAGTTCAGATGTACCCTTGCTGTAGACCAACTTATAATGCAAAGAGCACTGCATGCTTTAAGCTGTCTCCGGACTTTACTGCTTTTGACTTGGATGGACAAAATGTGGCCAGTGCCTTCAAGTATGGATTGGGTAAATACCAATTGGTTATTTGTGCAACCAACTTAGCAGCTACCAGCTACGATTTCTTGAGAGTGAGTCTGAGTATGTATTCGAAGTAAGAAAAGAGAAGTCCAATAATGCGGCGGTAGAACCTTCAGTCAAAAAGAGGAAGTACACAGTTGTATCGTATGATTCATCAGAAGAGATATAAGGTCGTTATGTACTATATTGTAGTAGGCCTATACTGCAACATATTTAGTTATATTACCTAATTCATTCAACCAAATTACCATACAAATTACATTTTATAAGAACAAGTAATACTATATTTAGACTGTAATAACAATTTACATACAAGTAATAATAAATAAACTATAGCATCCATAATAATTTTATGTATTCAGGTATAACATTTCATTAGATTTAATTATACCAATATTCAAATAAATCAACATTGAAAATATATCTACTTAAAGACAATGCTAAATATTTTAAAATAAAGCATCGTATCAATTTTGTAACTGTTTAAAGTTTTGCTTTGGAACCCAAGCTATGGATATTTTTTTCCAGTTTGTTTAGATTTTCCCAAATATTAAAGAAAAAATTATGTTTTTCTTTATACAAATTAAAACACGAATTTATAATATTTGACTCTTACTCTTACAAAAAATACAAATTTATTACGTTATTATTACGTTAAATACGTTATTCAGTTGTGTGGTGCGATTACATGAATTCAAATGCAGAATTCCAGTGCCCTTGCAATATTATAATATTATATAAACAATTTTGTGACAGCAAATTATGGCATTCTATTGATGAAAACATTTATAAGCTTAAAACATGTATAAGCTGTTTTACATAAAACATGAAGCAATTATACTATATTTATGTAAATTAATTAATTTTAAACCAAATTGTTATAATTTATATTAAATGAGAACTATTAAATATTTGTAACTAGTTTCTTCACTACTATTATAAATACTACTATTTTATAAATGCAAAAGTTGTTATTAAGAAAAAATATTATATCAAAAATTCAAATTTAAGTAATCTAATAATTATTAAAATTAAAGTTTTACTTGAATATTGCCATGTTTTATCAATAAAAAGTATAATTATATTCTTAAATTGTGTTCTGTACATTTATTGTCTCTTTTGTTGCATGTTTACTTTTAATTCCATCTTTGTAATATGATATTGATGGGATTGAATCGTCTACTAAATAAAATCAGTTTTTATGAATAGTTTAGTGTTTTTTTCCTATTATTTTATTTTATTGAATTGGCCATATAATTATATTACTCAGTATTTATTTAAAACAGACTTTTCTGCTCAATAACTAATAATTAGTTTTTTATAAATACATTGGAAACGTAATGCATTTCATTTTCTTAATAAAAATTCTTATTAAAAATATTAATTTAAATTTATTTACATTCCAGATGTTATTATAAAGAACCTCCTTGCCAACCGATGCTATAGATTCCGAATAAGAGCAAATTATACAAACGATACATATCATTATCAGTCAAACATTTGGAGTAAATGGTCAATTTATTTTTTTATTGGAAATGGTAAGTGATTCAACAGTAATTGTTTTGTAATCGACATATACGATAAAAGGTTATTATTATCGTGATATTATGACAATTATAGAAGCGAAAATTTAAACTGATCTGTTAATTATTAAAATCAGAGGCAAACTACTACACAACCTTTTTCTTAATATCCAATCAGAATTTACTGTCAGTGAACGTTTGTAAACTGTACAAAATATTAATTGCATAACAAAATATACTACACGCGATTGGATATCTTTATTTTTTATTCTCATTTACAACGTATAAAGTTATCTTCCTCATTGAGAATGAGTTTCAAGTATTTTTAGAACAATGTAAGATATCATGTTTCACAGGACAAAACAGCGCCAAACGCTGTACAGAATAAACATTGTGTTTCAGAATAAATGTAGAAAAAAGCAATGATTTAATGTTTATTCATTTTTTGTGTAACATTAATTGAAATAGGGGCACCAACATTTTGGATGGGGTACTCGAGCAAACAAAGCACCACATGGATACGCTATAACTGAAAACATGTGTTCTATTGAGATAATTCAGTTTCTTTATCTTCTCTTTCTCCACCTCAACGATGACTTTATTCTTCTCTTTCTCCACCTCAACGATTACTCCATCTGAGGCTTTTCTGAGGTATTCGTATGTAACGCCATTTATTTCAATTGTTCTTGCATGTTGAGGACCATAGTAATGAATATCAGGTGACAACATAATGCATATTAAATTAATTGGATGGATTAATTAAATATTGTATTATTAACTAATCTTGCGCACCCGAGTTGGTAATATCTTTGCAAAAAATAATGTATTTTTATTTATATAAGATAACAGGTAATTAAAAAATCAACGTAGCTAAACTCTTTTTTCTTAAATATTAAAACTTTGAATTACTTTTTTCACTAAGTTATATTATAACATGTATACTACGATGAGGGTAACAATAACCGTCGTCGCCCCAGCACCTAGGGTTAGTGTTAGAAAGAGCTGTCATTGGCGACGGACAAAAAAGAGGAAGATAATCGTGTGAGAATGATATACGCTCATGCAGACACCTCAAACATTACAGCTATATCAAGCCATGTCATAGTATGCTTTACTGCTCAGTGAAAGGCGCGCCGATACACTATGTCAAAATATCAAATCTCAACCGACTACTTAATCTTTACGATTCGCCAAGCATTTGTGAGTTGGAAACAGTAGATCTAACTGTTCCGTTTAAAACCCGTTTGCAAGTTAAACTTATCAGCAATCACAGAGAATATTCCTACATAGGTTGAACCTTAGAGTAAAGAAAGGGAAACTCTATACTCTATGGGTTGAACATTGACTTCTGTTACTATTTCGCAATGTGATCAATTGCATGTGATGAAGCGCTTTCAAGCTATACAGTTACCAATGATTTCTACAGTAAATACGTGATTTTGTTTAACTTCTTTGAAACTTCTTTGTGTTTTAAGAAATTTCCTAAAGTTACCGGATAAAACCATACTGAGATTCCCAATTACAGATTTATTCGGAAACGATATATAACTTTTTAAATTCGGCCAATAGGAACTATACCTACAACCTAGTCAGGGGGATGAGTATGGGTTATAGTTCCGGTTTCGGTAAAGTCCATACTACTATTATCGAGCCATTATTAATAAATATAATAATATGCATTCTGGAATGTACAAATGTATTATGATTTTATCTGATCCAGGTTATATCATACTGATTGTTTTGGATATATATAGTCTAAACAAAATATTATAAAATATTATTTATTTAATAATTATTTTCAATGAAGTTATAAATTATAAATTATATATATATTATATATATTATTAACATTTAATTGTAATGCTTTCCAATAAAAAACAACTATTTTTGCAATAGTTTCAAGTGCATATAATGACCAAAGCAATAATACTAGAAATTAAAAAATTAAATACAAATGCAGTACATATAGCAAATGTTAAAATTTTGCTTCCAATATTATAAAATGTCTAAAAATATTTATAAAACAATATGTTTATATGACAACATAAACATTTGACATTTGACACGCACAATTTTATTGTAAGTTTAGTATTACCATCAGTATTTAAAGGTTACATATAAATGATGATTTATTACTTATTTTATTTATTTGTCTTATTTCTTTGTCAGTAAAAGCGACATCAATTGCTCGTACTTCATATTGTTTCACAAACGAACTCATTTGGAAACCGATCGACCAAATGATATCGCAGTGTCCAGAGATCCGTTATCGTGTGCAGGGAAATCTTGTGGACACTGAGAATAATTATCAATCTGATCGCTTCTGGACAACATCTATCTCGAGTATGTTAGATTTATCCAAATAAATAAAAAGCAAGTGTAGATATTTCTGAACTACAAGTATATACGTTGATATCTACATTTGTATTTATTTAAATTAAATAAAATAAAATATAAAAATATTATATTTTGGTTATTAACATATTTTTGCTTAGTTATTTAAAACATATAATTTGAATTAATTATATATATATTTATTATTATACTACTTATTATTCTTATACTACTTATTATAGAATTTACAGTTTCTAAACATATGATGAAAGTATAATTACATAATGAAATTTTATTTGTTACCGACATTGTATTGTGTTCACTTTAACACTCTATTTAAAGTCAAATTGCAGTGACACTTACAAAATAAATTATAAACATAAAGTAAAAACGAAACTGTTATTTGTTATACATGTATTTATTTATATTCAAAAAACATAACATACCTGTGTAAATAATTGTAATTAGCTATTATTTTAACTTTATTAAAGCATTGCAAAATGACCATTCTTTATATTTTATAGAGTTGAATAGATTAGGGTTTATACAATTATAGTTATAGAGTTTGATCATCACGTATGCACCCCCATTCACCTCCTCACATACATACTAAGTGACAATCAGTATAATAAAGAAGCTGTTTGAGCTAACTTCCAATATTATTCCAGTTCTAAAAACAAGCGGTTGTATCCTTTATAATCTATCGTCGTCACTTCTTAGTTCAAAACTCACTCCTCAAAAGCATTGTTTTGCCACTAAACCTGTTTAATGCTAAAGTACTGTTTAATGCGAATAGTTAATGAGCATGGCGGATCTGACGGAGTAGTAATTGCCTACATGATCCATGTACCATTCTTCTTCCAACTCTTAACATGAATGGTCGTATTCGAGCGCTCTCATGTCCATTCGTAGAGTTATTATTGTGACGAGTATACATTATTATATTAATTTTATATTATTATATTGTTTCTCTTATTAAGTGACTTAATTTTTGTGTATTAAATATAAAATTCATTTTATTTTCAGTAGTATATTAAGAAGTAGAATTTAGTTTGGTTTTAACTATACTATTGATATAAAGAAAAAACAAAGACTAGATTGTGTACAAGAAGTTCAGTCGTACAATAATTGTCACCGTTACAGTTATTTTACCAGAAAGAATGAACATTATAAGTATAAGCGACCAATAAATGGTTCAAGTTCTGTTTAATATTTGCTAGAATATGATACATGGTATGGTGTCTGTAAATGTTTATGATTAAATAGTCCGTTAATATGTTCGCCGATAGTATAGTAAAGAATCATTTAATCACAGTAATGAATCCATATTTTCGATTGGAGAAAACCCTCTTACTAATACTATTATTCCAATATCATGAACCTGATACTTATGTAACATAAATTACAGCACTTATCTGCGCTTGTTTCCGAGACCTCCACATTGTTCGCCTTCCTATGCTTTCGACTCAGAAGTTATTTCTTTTCCAGCTTCAACAATGACAGGCTCGTCGTCAGATCCATCGATCAGCTTATTGTTAGATGCACCTGACTCATCAAGTGGTAGACCTTATAGTATCTGAGCACCCTTCTTCAGCGGTGTACCGACATCGAGTTGCCATTATCAATTATAAACTACAAAGATGCCGAACCGAACACACTTGTAGTCAAATATAAATAGCGCATATATATTAAATATCAATATCAAAATATCAAATATCAAACTATCCCCAGAAAGTACCAAGTGAAACAAAAAAAATAAAAGTTATTAAAATCATTAGTAACTTTGACAATATTGAATATACATAGCGTCCAATGGTAAATAATATAAAATTGATACAGACAGGTATTGCCGGCTGTAGTTATACCTAAAACTGCAAATTTTCGTAACAAAAATGTTGATTATGAATCTATTATATTCTTCTAGGTTTTGTTATCAGCAGCATCAGTCTCTACCGACAGTACAAGTTCCGAGTTAGTGTTTTCGTTTCAAAAGGTGGCGCATCTCTATCAACGCACAATTGGAGCGGTTGGTCAAGTCTAATAGTTTTTAAAATTCGTAAGTTAACATTTATAATAGAATAATACACAGCTAGTTCCAAATTAATACTTTATATGTTTGATAGTAATGAGGATATTCCACTCATGATTGAAACTTGATTGAAAGCTTGGGGTGATTCATATATTATATAACGATTGGGGTGCGTGGTTGGGTGGTTGTATGTACGTTTTAGATGTGGGGTTGTGGTTTAGCCAAAGTGGTTTATAACGCTAGCTAATTTTGTATAACCTATAAAATATATAGAAAGAAGTACCTCAGAAAGCGTAGATCAGATAATAATCGTGTTTTACTCATTTTGACAGGAGTTTTTTAATAAATGAATATTGGTTGGGTCAGAAATAAAAGCGTTGTATAACGTGATGTGGGTGTGTGGGGTTGAAAAGGCAAACTATCGAGTTAATAAATACATGGATCACTCCTAATATGTTGATTAAACTTCATATAGGTGATTCAATTACTGGTATTATTTTAGGGTTATTAAAGTCAATTTCTATTCAATAAATTTCTAAAAAAGAATGTATTAAAACGTAGCTTTGGTAACACGATTACTACTCATCTACCCAGACTCTCTACTCATAAAAACTGAAAAGTACACCACTCAGTAAATTGAAATAAAATTTGAAAAAATCGAAGTGGTTTCCTATATGTACGACACATTTGGCTGTTCTAAATGCCGTCGTATTTTGATACATTTACTATTTAAACTGTCAAAAACTGCGATACTTAAATATGACATAATACATAAATATAAAAATAGGATAATTTTTATTTATTTTTAATACAAGTACCCTACAGTAATACGCAATCTAGGTTTCGTTCATAGTATTTTATTAAAGTCTTAAACTTGGCTCTGGGATCACTCAAGCATACCTAACGTTTGGTAAACGAATTTGTTGTTTCTAAATAATATGTTTAGTCGAGTACAATGTTTGTTAAGTTTAACGTTGTAAATGAAAGCCTGAAAGTGGAAAAGTGACAGTGAAAGTGAGAAAATTGACAGCGATGATGTGCCTGTGATAACCTTATTCTAAATATAATAATTTTTTAAAAGGGATTAGCTTTTAAATATTAGTTACGACTTAAAAGATTATATAGTAGGAGTAGGGCTTGCATACTATGTTATTACTTATCATAATTTGAAGATTAATGAGCTCCTCTGACCTTAGATACATGTTCCTCTGACACACTGTTTTGACACAAATATTTTACTTTTATTGATCTATTATGTTTGCAATGCAATAAACTACATATATAATGTATATATGCATATAATACTTACATTGTATATACATCTATTAGATATCTCTTTATAATTATTTATAACAATAACAACAAACAAAAATATGTAAACTTAAAAACTCATAAATTATTAATATTAAATTAAAATATTGTAAGTTTTGCTTATTTATCTAATAATCACAATATATAGTAAATAGAATTCAACGCATTTATTAAAGTAGAAATTATCATATTATATTGTATGAAATTATACCATTGCAATATTGCGTATTGTATTGTGTGACAGTCAATTTATGATCAACACATTACAATATATTTAAATTATATATATTTTTAATCATTTCAAAATTTTAATATTTTGTTTTCATCGATGATTTATTATTCACAGCACTATTTGTTCAATTTATAAAATAGCTTCAAAGCCTCCGTCAATTGAAGCATCGTCTATGGTGGCGGCCACGATTGTCACAACAATTATACGCGTCACCTGGAAACCTATAGATCAACAGATAGCGCAATGTGTTATTAGTTATGTTATACAGGCTAATTTTGTGGACTGTAAGAATGTGAGTCATTTTAGTCGAAATCGCACATCTTCCATGACGAGTAAGTGAGAGTTATTCCAATTCAAATCATACTCAAATTTGTAAAATGAACATTATTTAAAACACGGTATATTAAAATGCGGAACTACTTTGTTACATTTGAAATGTGTTTAAAAGTAAACCATAATAAATGATGAAGTTTAATTAATACGTTTACTTAAAAAAAATATTTTTAAATATAACGTTTACGAAAATATAGTTAAACGTAAAGTATATTCAAGGCAAAGCGTCCTACTCAATTACACCTTTAATTACTTATTACTAGAGAGAGGCCTTATCATCTCCACTTATCATCTCCACTTATCATCTCCACTTATCATCTCCACTTATCATCTCCACTTATCATCTCCACTTATCATCTCC